>SJJU01070849.1:0-49064 GCA_012932125.1 Conopomorpha cramerella | reverse complement strand
ACCGACAGGTATACCAGACAATCTACCATAAACAATGGATATCTACAGTTAGATATTTCACGTTAAATATACCTAAATCATTTGTTAAATATAAGTAATCATTTTATGAGGAAATGTTGAAGTATCATCATCACCTACCACATGACGTCCACTGCTGGACGAGGGCCTACCCCATTGATTTTCATAATAATTAGGGGGGAAACACCAGTAGCGTGCACTGGCTTTTACTACAAGGTAGTCAGTAATCCCCAAGGATTGACACCTATACATAGGTTTATACATAGGTTATTACTTGTCTGTACGAAATATAGGTACCTACATATCTACTCACCCACAAAACACAGGACCTTTGTTAGCCTATGTCGTGAGGACAACAAAAAAAGATCTAGTAATAACTCTTTTATTAGGTCGGGTAGCGAAAATACTAAGGTAGGCAGTGTCTTTTTGCCTATATGGTGTGCACGCCACTGGGAAATACCAATAATCGCCACGCTTGGCAGGCGGGTTGGCGATCGCAGGGTTGTCATGGTCAAGTCACTAAAAGCGCTGCTGCCCGTCCTCTGGAAAGATACTTCGGTCGCCTCTTACGACCCCAACGAAAGTTTGGATCGGGGTGGTGACAGAAATGTATTCTATTCGCCGTCACCACACGACTTAAAGTTTAAGTATACCTGAATTGCCGCTGTGCCGGCAAGTGGGAATATATTTCCCATTATTTCATTAAGGTTTAATTGGTGTACCATCGAGTCGTGGTAGTAATTAAGACAACTGCAGACATGTGTTTATATCACAAATATATATATATGTACATTCCCATTATGTCGTTCACGCCTGTTCCCCAGAGCGGAATCGTTAATTATTTCAACACACCTTGTTATTTCAGTAAAATATCGCTCTGAGTATGTTTGAGTTCCATTCAATCATTCATTAGTTACATTCAATATTGCAATTAAAAATATTATTGTGGTTTCAATTCAATTATGCTGTAAGTATGCGGTCCTGGTTTGTTACATAAAATAATGATACCAGTTGTTATTTCTTCCGACAGAGAGACACTTCTGAAGGTTATTTCGAGAGCAAAAAGAATTATTTGCCTACGGCATATGTAGTTGTTGGTCAGTAGTATCTTATTCAGTATCGTATTTTTTTCATACTTAGAAGACATTATGATTAGAGATGGGTTTTGACCCGGGTTTTTACCTTGCCACCGGGTTTTAACCCGATTTGCACCCATTTTGACCGAGTTTTAACCCAAAATGACGGGTGAAAACTATTTTTGTGTAAATATTAAAAAGTAATTATTATTTTACGTTCTTGGGAAAATAGGTGCGATGCATATGTTATGTTTTTTTAAATTGTATTATTGTTATTTTTCTTTCAATACAGGAATTGTAATTGTGTCTGTTCTTCATAAAACATTCAGATGGGTAAAAAATACGATTGTCTAAGATTGAAACGCAGCAGGTAGTATCAGATCATTTCTTTTATTTATTGACATTGATCACAGTGGCGTGCAATTGGAGAGGCCTATGTCCAGCATGGGCTGATGATGATGATGATAATTGACATCGTTAGACAATCCGAGAATGTAGAAACTGATATTGTCTAGTTGTATATTGATAGTGTATAGTTGGTATGGAATAGCACAGCACATGTATTCACTGTAACGATTCAAGTTAGATTACAGATAAGTATAGCAAGAACTTAATATTCTTATCTGGTTTATGCATCATCATCACATACCTGTCCACTGCTGGACATAGGCCTCTCCAATTGCACGCTACTGTGATCTGTTTTCGGCTTCTCGCATCCAGCTTCTGCCAGCCATCTTGCGTATATCATCAGGCCACCTTGCCTGAGGGCGTCCTACACTCCGTTTGCCGAGACGCGGTCTCCACTCGAGAACTCGTTTTCCCCAACGGTCATCGGTTCTACGGCAAAAATGGCCGGCCCACTGCCACTTCAGCTTGCTAAAACGATGAGCTATGTCGATGTCTTTGGTTCTCTGTCGGATCACTTCATTTCCGATTCGATCCTTCAGAGAAACGCCGAGCATAGCCCTTTCCATAGCACGCTGTGCGACTTTGAGCTTGTGGGCCAACCGTGCCGTCAGTGTCCACGTCTCAGCTCCGTATGTCATTACAGGTAGGACACACTGATTGAAGACCTTTGTCTTCAGGCACTGTGGGATCGCTGATGTTAAGTCTCGACGTAACTTCCCAAATGCTGCCCAACCCAGCTGAATTCTTCTGTTTACCTCGTCCTCGAAATTGTTTCTACCCAACTGCAATATCTGCCCAAGGTATACATATTTTTGAACAACTTCGAGAACGGTGCCGTGTACTGAAATCGGTTCCGGTAGAACATGTTCATTGAACATGACCTTGGTTTTATCCCAGTTCATCCGTAGGCCGATCCGTAGAGAAGAATCAGCTAGGTCATTCAACATCAGTTGAAGGTCCTGCAGCGTTTCTGCCATGATGACGATGTCGTCTGCAAATCGCAAGTGAGAGATGTGTTCGCCATTGATGTTGAGGCCACGTCCTTTCCAATGCAGCGTCTTGAACATATCCTCCATTGCATTTGTGAACAATTTCGGGGAAATAACATCCCCCTGTCTCACTCCTCGATGCAATGGTATGGGACGTGTCTGCTGATTTTGTACTTGGACGGACATGGTGGCAGCCTCGTAGAGGCATCTTATCACTTGGATGTATCGCCAGTCAACTGGGCAACGCTGCAGAGACTCCAGAACGGACCAGATCTCAACCGAGTCAAAGGCCTTCTCATAGTCCACGAATGCTAGACACAGGGCACATTATATTCTTCAGTTTTCTCTATGATCTGCCGCACTGTGTGGATGTGGTCTATGGTGCCATAACCGCTCCGAAATCCAGCCTGCTTCGGAGGTTGAAATTCGTCGAGTCTTCGCGCAAGACGGTTTGTGATCACTCTTGAGAACAGCTTGTAGACGTGGCTTAGAAGAGAAATGGGTCGATAGTTCTCCAACAGGGTTTTGTCTCCCTTTTTGAAGAACAGGACGACCACACTTCTACTCCACGCCTCCGGAGTTCTTCCTTCGAACAGGACAGCGTAAAAAGCTTTTGGAGCTCCCTCAATATCGGTTTACCTCCAGCCTTTAATAGTTCGGTTGTAACGCCATCCTGTCCTGGAGCTTTTCCGTTTTTGAGCTGTCTAAGAGCGATCTCAATTTCGCCAGTACTGACTTCTGGCAGGTCTTCGGTGAAGTGGCGTGTCAATGGGGCTCTAGAGTCCCCATTTTCGGGATCAGGACGAGATGCATGCGATGCGTACAACCGGCCATAGAAGTCTTCAACCTCCGAAGGGACTGACGGCTTCGAAGTGACGACTTCTCCACTTGCTGTGGTCAATTTCGCAAGGTGGCTTCTTCCAAGAGATTGTACGAACACTTGTGACCCCCGATTCTGCTCAATCGCTCTTTCTATTGAAAGAGTATTGTAGCGTCGGAGGTCGTGCCGCACGTGCTTACTAATCTCTTGGTTTAGAGCCCGCCTTGCGGCCGAAGTGACGGGCGGATTTTCACGTCGTTCCTTCATCAGCCGTAAAGTCTCCTCAGAAAGCTTTGACTATTTATTTATTTTTTTATTTTTATTTTATTTTATTTGGATTCACAAACAACAATACAAATGAATAAAACTTACAAAAACTATAAACTAAATAACAATTTGAGTATAAGTATTGTCAACACCATGAACCGCTAATTACATAAACTGTTTCAAATTATATATTAAAACAAAACAGGCAACAATTTAAGGCAGGAGCAGGATTTGGAGCAAAGATACGACAGTAACTAATAAACGTACACATATAACACATAATAATAAATAAATATATTAATACCTATCGATATATACATACATAAATACATAAAATAATATATAATATAATACGCATAATCACATACTACTATTCAGGGATAAATATTAGACCAAACGTGTTTCATTATCTGTGATTTAAAAGTGGTGGGGGATGATGCCAAGATATCAAAGTTTAGAAATGATTTATTGTACAAATTTGTTATACGCGTAAGGGGAGAACGAAGACCAGCGATAGTACGACTCTGTGGAGTAGCAAAGAGAGGATCACGACGTTTACTTTTCCTCGGGTTGGCCTGTAAAGGAACTCGGTAACATATGTTATTGTGCAGGCTTAAACAGTCAAAGTTGCTGTGACAAATGTCATACAGGACCGAGATGTCCAGGTACTGACGACGTGATGTGAGAGTTGATAGGGAGTACTTTTTTAGGAGCTGGTCGTATGACAATTTGCTTCGGAAACATTTGAACTGAACTGTGCGTAAGAACTTGCGCTGAACTCTTTCTATTGCAGCTATATACTTATCAAAGTATGGGTTCCATATAGGGACTGCATATTCTAATTGAGACCGTATCAGCGCTTTATAGATAATTAAGAGAGTTTCTGGGCGCTTAAATTGTGAACACGAACGCGTCACAAATCCATACATCTTAAAAGCTTTGTTTATAATGTTTTCAACATGTACATCAAAGTGAAGTTTCGAATCCATCGTGACGCCCAAGTCTTTAATGGTTGAGGTTCGACTTAATATAGAACCATGAAGTACATAATTGTTATATTTAATATTTTTCTTCTTCGTGTACGTGATCACCTGACATTTCGAAATATTTAGACAAAGTTTATTGACTGTGCAATATTCAGAAAAATTGTCTAGATCTGATTGAAATCTTAAGTAGTCGTCTTCATCCTGTATGACGCGGTAGATTTTGAGGTCATCCGCGTACATGACGAAGTTACAGAATTTAAAGCAACTATTTAGGTCGTTAATAAAAATAACAAATAGCAAAGGGCCAAGGATCGAGCCCTGGGCAACCCCAGAGGTAGCCACACAGGATGCACGCGATTCATAACCCTTGATCACTACTTTCTGGGTCCTATTAGTAATATAGGATTTGAACCAGCGCAGCAGGGAACCACCTATGCCGTTGTAGGCTATTTTTTCCAGGAGGATTCTGTGATCCACCTTGTCGAAGGCTTTTTGGAAGTCTGTGTAAACGCAGTCAATTTGCTTGTTGCAATCAATGTTGTCAAATAAGTATGTGGTGAATTCGAGGAGATTAGTTACCGTAGAACGCTGCTTAACGAAACCGTGCTGTTGTGGCAAAATATGTTTGTGTAAGAAAGGGTAGATTTCGTCATGAACCAGCCGCTCAAAAACTTTTGAGAAAGATGGAAGTATGGAGATTGGCCGATACTTTTCTACGTCATCTCGAGATCCACCTTTATGCACAGGAACTAAATTTGCCATCTTCCAGACATCTGGAAAAAATCCTTCAGAAAGACATTTATTGTAAATAATATGCAATGGCGCACCCAAGGAAGCTGCGGTATTTTTTATAAAGAGTGGGGGAACGTTATCACTCCCAGCACCCTTGGATACGTCAATAGAAACTAAGGCCTTGAGGATTTTTTCTCTATCAATGATGACGTTGTGCAGGTGATGACTTAAAAACGGATTATCTTTATAATTAGGTATGAAGTTATCATTCAACGAGGAGGGCTGGTACACTGACTGGAAGAATGAAAGGAAGGCATCGCACACGTCTTCAGGAGTATTAGCCGATCGTCCAGCGTAGGACACAGTATCAGGAATGTCAGAATTTAATTTGAGGTTAGATATGTAGGACCAGAAATACTTAATATTATCATGAATACTGTTTTCTACACCTTCTATGTACTTTTGATAGCACAAATGGGACTCTTTTTTAAAGCGCTCTCTGTACAAGGAAAATTGTTGATAGTGGTACTTACTTTGATATTTCTTCCATTTGATCCAAGCCGATTTTTTATTTTTAAAGATATGTATCAATGCAGGTGTGAACCAAACAGGATACTTATCAGTATTTGTGTTTTTTGTAGGAACATGTGTTTTAATAATTCTGTAAATATTTTCATAAAATAAGCTAACCGATCTTTCGGAATTCGTGTTTGAAAAAAGACTGTTCCAGTGTATAGATTGAATTTCATTATTTATTACCGTGTAGTCAGCCATAGAAAAACAATATTTATTAGAGCGTTTTCGAGTAAACACCTTATTGTTTGAGGTAGTAGGTATAGTGACAAGAAAAGGTGGATGGTACGAATCAGGAGGCAGTAAGCTGACGGGGGCTAACGAACATACACATTGTATTTCATTACTCAGGAATAGGTCAAGAATTTTGCCCTTATTATTGTGAAATTTGTTGAATTGAAAGCAATTATGATAAGCCATAAAATTCTGAAGAATGGTACAATTAATAAATGACTTTGAATTGACAGCTGGAATGCAATAGGATCCCAAGTCTGTCCACTCTTGTGAGGGTAGGTTGTAATCTCCAATTATCCAGAACTTTTCTATGTCATGGGAGTTCAATAATGCCTGCAAACCGTCAAAATGATGTTTATAAACCTCCTGATTGGTACTGGGTGGAATGTAGGAAGCAGAAATAATATTCCTTCTTCCGGAGATAGCTGGCATTTCGATAACAACAGTGTCCAGCAAATTTATTATAAGGGGCGGTTGACGCGTCGATGGAGGAGGTCTAAAATCAAGGTAATAGTCTAAAATCAACGAATTTCAAACAAACCTTCTGTCTGTTAAAGGGTTTTTAACCCTTAAAGTTCTTAGAGATTAGTTCCAGCTCATATTGTACCAGACTCGCGAATTATCCCACCTATCCACTATGGAAGATGTACTCCAGGGTAGTTATATTCGGAAAATGCGCGCTCGTTTATCCACCCCGCCATACAAATGATAATTCAATTTATGACGACGAGGTGGATTCTAGGACGCGCGCTTTCGCACTATCCACCCTGGGGTGAATTTTCTAGGGTAGATATTCGGAACAAGCGCGAACAAATCGCGGGTATTTATGAAAACGGTCACGTTTTTCGTGAAGAGTCCCTTCGACTCTGCCAGTGTGACTTAGTTAGTATGGCCTGTAGTGCAATTCTCGTATTTTTGCTCGATCACGATTACGTTTTGTCGCTCACGATTCAATCACGATTACGCTCGAGTTTAGTCAAGTTCAAAAATTACCAGAATACCGTTTGTTTGAGAATTGAGTAATTTTATTAGTTTACGAGAATACGCTTTGACGATTCCGAGCTGTTTGACGTACTATTGAAATTCGATAGTAACACTCTAGCACCCTTAGTGCAGGGTAACCTAGTTTGGAGTCAGGTGATCGTGTGTAAAAATGTCCCGGCATATTAATTAATGAGACAAAATAATAGTCCAAACAATCAAATTGCAACCGTCATTTTAAACATGTTGTATTTCGATTCGCTTATAATGTCATGATAAATATAATTTATAACAATTACATAGTTATAAAGTAAAACATTTGCCGTAGGTACGAGTGTTTTAGAAAATCTTACTTCACTTACGCTATGGTAGGTTTCGTTTTTTTTATACAACATTTCACTACGACTAATGTAAATTTGTACCTTAATAAGCTATGCATACAGTCTATTTTGCTATGTGAGTGGAATCAGCGCTCGCATTCACAACGAACCCGTCTGTTATAGGCAAATGATTTATTTTAAAATACTTTACAAGTTTACGTGGAAATTCCAAAATACATAATTGTGCTTTTTCCATATCAAAAACCATAATATTTCCCATAAATTCTAGTATAGAACGGCTTCCGGCGTTACCGAATTAAAATACAATAAAAAACTCCTTACAACATAGTACATATAACAAGTAAACTGTGATGTCCATAATTTACAAAAACGTAGAAAATACATGCAATATTAGGTACATTTTCAATATGAAAAAAAAAATCAACTGACCACCGGAAGCTGAGCGTAACACCCTCCGCGGAACATCGGACGCGCACAATAACTCCTACAGAGATAACAACGCAGGAAAGATCTTCGTAATCACAAGACACAATTATATTTTTAAGACTAGTTCTCTTTCTAAAAATGGCAACTAACACATTAGTTCTCGATTTTACGAACGATTTTCACTTATACAATTATTTACATAGTCCGGGGGGTGTATCACGGGGCTGGTGCTGGTGCGGGAGGTGTGTGGTCGGGGCAGTAGGCGCGCAGCTGGTCGTGCCGCAGCGCCCAGTGGTCGCGCGCGCAGGGGTAGCAGGCGGCGGTGACGCAGCGTCGCGCGGCGCAGCGCAGCGGCGCGGGGCGGCGGCAGCGCGCGCAGGGCTCGCGGGCCGCGGCGCGCGCCGCCTCCAGCCCCCACAGCCGCGCGCCGCCCGCCACCAGCTCCGGCGCCCACACCGCGCAGTCGCCGTGCAGCCACACCTCCTCGGCGCCCTCCTCCGCGTACGGCCCGAACAGGTCGCCCAGCCCCGCGTGGTGCGGCGGCCGCGCGCACAGCAGGCAGCGCCACGACCCGTCGGCCGTGGCGGCGTCGTAGCGGCGGCCCAGCGTCGACACGTGCAGGCCCCGCCGCCGCGGCGCCGCGCCCGCCCCCGCCCCCGCCCTGCCCCGCTCGCCCTCCTCCTCGCGCTCCGCGTCGCGCGCCTCGCGCATCACGCGCACCGACACCGGCGACTCGTGCGGACCCACCACCTGCGGGGGGCGAGTGGAATGTATTCCAGCGTTTCCCACTATTATGTTGCAATAGTAGTCATTAAGGAGAGGTACTTTGCCCACTTGCGTGACACCAGCTATCCTCTATAGTTCGAAAATTAACCAGAAAAGATACCAATAATGACCAAGGCGAAATACTAAATCAAATAATACTATTTCCCATAAAATATAGTGATCATATAATATAAAGAAAAAACTAAACTCAGTAACTTACTACAGCAAGAAATGGTAGTAGTTCTTCCGTCAAATCAAACGTCGCGAGTGTGACATCTGTGGAGATAAAAGTAGGTATAATGAGTGAGGCATACCTTTATGTAGGGTCCCCGGGACCTGCTAGAGCTGGCGTTGCTCCCGCTGTCGTTGTCCCCCGCGTCCTTCCCCCGCGCCCCGCGGCGTCCCCCGCGCGCCGTCGCCGCTGCCGCCGCCGCCGTCGTCGCCGTCCCAGAACTCGCGCGCGTTTCTTTTTTCTCCTTCGCCGTCGATTTCCGTCGCTTCTTTGCTTTTGGTTCATTCTGTACTTTAGTAACCTCCGGTTTGACCGGCTCTTCCGCCGGACTCTCTTCAATTCCAGCAAACATTTTTTCTAACTGATTTTCAACTTCTACGAAGCTGGCCGCGGTTGGTTCCGACGTTCGTGAATTTTCTATTTGTTCGGGCGGTTCCGCAGGTTTGGCTTCCGAAGGCGACTCGACCGGGACGTTGGTGGAGTCGGAGTGCGAGAGTCGCGCGCTGCGCCGACGGGGCGCGGCCGCCTCGGGGGGACCGCTCGACCCGTCCTCGCTCTTCTCCTCGAGCTTCTCGGGTTCGGGACTCGCTAAAACACTCTTTAACTTGTCGATCGTCGTCGCCTCGGGCTCGACGGTTCTTTCGGGTGTTTTGGGCGAGGGGGGTTTGTCGCTCGCGATCATGGCGGCGATGTCGTCTATCGTCTCGGCGGAGTGCGAGCGCGAGACGCGTTTGAGGGGCTCCTCCATCTCCATCTTGGGCGGTAGGTCGGCGGCGTCGGCGGGGGTCGGCGGGGTCGGGCGGCGCGGGGCCGTTGTGTCGGCGCGCCGTTCTCGCAGGGCGGCGGCCGGCGGCGGGGGCGCGGCGCGGCGGTGGGGGCGGGCGGGCCGAGGCGCACGGGTGCGCTCGGGCTTGCGCTTGCGCTGTTGGCGGCGCAGGAGTCGTGCGAGTCCTCTTGGAGGAGGGCGGCGAGGGCGTGGCGGCGTGCCGCGACACGATGACAGAGTGCGGCGAGGGCGCCAGGCGCTCCAGCAGGCAGTCCACGCGGCGGGTGCGCGCTATCAGCGAGTTGATGGTGGGCGCGTCCCGTACGCTCAGCGACTGCGGCGCTCCGTTGGCCGCGGGGGCGGGGCCGTGCGCGGGGGCGGGGACCGGGGAGCGCGGGGGAGGGGCGGGCGGCGCCGCTCGGGACACCGACAGGTCCACGCCGCCATACTGCACCAACTCTTCCGCTCGCAGCTTTTCTGTAACAGGGGAATTACAATTTCACTTTTATATGAATAAATAATCAAGTTAACTCATATTTACGTTTGATTAAATTACTTCCCATATAGAAATATACATTTTGTCATACGAAACGACCGACTTCTGTAGTTAGTTACAAATAATATACTTAAGCACTAACCTCTCGTAGGAGCTAAATGCGGGAACAGTTCCACTGGAGGTCCGGCCTTGGCGTCACCTGGAGACGGCGTGTGCCTACTGAAACGTCAAAAAATAAACAAATTACAGTAGGTATTTTGTACATTAAATCAAAAACAATACTTGTGAAAAAAACCAAGTCGCGCAACTCAGTTGTTATACTTCTTCTAGCTTATCTGCCGGAATCACAGCTTTTAGAAAAACGATATGGTTATATTAATGTATTCTAGTGTACCTGATCATATTTTTCTTTTTTAAGGAAACGCGCACTGACATGATATTAAACGTTTAAAACGGGTATTATACCGCGAAAATTATATGCGTGCCGTGGTCGCGAGCTGATCAGCTGTAACTGTGTCGAAACGTCGGGCAAACAACGAAGGTAAGCTGAATGCTTCTCTTTGGTTAATTTTCGCGCTATAACACCCGTTTTAAACTTTTAATAACATGTCAGTGCGCGTTTCCTTTAAAAAAATGATTACACTAGAATACATGAATATAACGGGAGTAAAAGTTGGATATGGCAGAAGAAGCATAAAAGTAAAGTCAATGCCGTAGAAATGCAGTCATTGCGGAGCATGAAAGGCGTGACATTGAATGACAGGATAAGGAATAGTGTGATAAGGGAAAGTTGCGGTTTGAAGGAAGACGTAGTGACAAGATTGAAAAGGGCATGCTTCGGTGGTTTGGGCATATGGAGAGAATGGATGAAAGTCGATTGACGAAAGAGATTTATATGGGTGATGTAATGGGCCGGGTGAGTAGAGGTCGCCCCAGAAGGACATATACAGACCAGATTGGTGATGTCCTGACCGAAGGTGGCGTGAAAAGTACTCGAAACCGAAGGTCATGTATGAAAAGATGTATGAATGTAGATGAAGCGAAAGGGGTATGTCAGGACCGTGACAAATGGAGATCTGTAGTCTCTGCCTGCCCCTCTGGGAGACAGGCGTGAAGTGTATGTAACCCTGCCATCTCTTCATTCTCAAAGCTGTGATTCCGGCAGGTCTAGCACAGGCAGCACGACATGACATAGAAAAAATATGCCCTCTGATTGGCTGTTATGTTACGTTTCAACACTAACCTCGTAGGGATATTTCAGCCCATTTTAGCTGCTCCTACTTCAGAAGCGGCTAAAATGCTTTTTATGTTTAGATTGTCTGCTTAGATCAGTAAACATTTATGTACGGTTATGTTCCTATTTTATGTAGTATGTAGTTTAACTTGTTAGGATACGATGGGACTGACATAGTCACTGTGTGTACTAAAGTCCCTATAATAAATAACATTTTTTCATTCATCATCAGCCACATAACGTCCACTGCTGGACGAGGGCCTCCCCCAATGAGATCCGTCATTTGGGGTGAAATGCCAGTAATCGCCACGCTTGGCAGGCGGGTTGGCGATCGCAGTGGTGTTGTGGTTTAACTCACAGAGAGCGCTGCTGCCCGTTCTCTGGAGAGCTCCCTCGGTCGCCTCTTACGACCCCCATGACGGGAAAAGTTGGGCTGGGGTGGTGACACATGTATTCTATTCGCCGTCACCACACGGCTAATAATAAATAAGATTAAAAAAAAACGTCGGAGCGTCTGTGGTCCAGTTGGTCGGACACTTGACTTGTAACCGGGAGGTCCCGGGTTCGAGTCCGGCTACTGGACGTGTACCAATGGGACTCTGTTTCAGAGCCTATGTACGCAACGCAACGCTCGTACGGTGAAGGACAACATCGTGATGAAACCCGCACACCACAAGGTGTGGTGAACCCTATAACGGCGATGGGCTCACCCCCTGTCACGTTGGGTTAAATACGCTTGGTGAACCGTGGGTACTTGCTTAAGCAAGTGCCTCTGCCTACCCCTCTTTGGGATTAAAGGCGTGAAGTGTATTTATTTTATTTTTTTAATTTATTTTATTAAAAAAAAAAGCACTAACCTCATGAGGTGTTTGTCAGGCGGTGTGGGCGTGTGCCGGTACCGGTCCGGGGCCCGCGGCCTGAACGCCGCGCCGGCGCCCGCCTTCATGGCCTGCAACAACAACACCTGATCCCGCCGCCGGTCAATAAAACGACACTTACACTTAATAACGAGATGATACAATGTTTGGAAGCTAATTGGCATGCAGTCAAGAAACCGGGCTGAATAAATCAATACTAGGCAGGAAGGCTGATTGATAGTAAGGCAAGCTGAAGCTAGATAATATTGTTACGCCCCGGGGTCGAAAAACAACGGCTAGAATGCCGTAGAGGTACGTCGAACATTCGAGAGTCCTAAAGAACATTACAGTATACAAGTCGACGCATACAAACCACTACACAGTGCATATACACAACGTGTAAATGAATAAACGTTACAACCGTTGCACATCAGCTGTATTTTTCCGCAAGTAGTACAAACGTGA
Source organism: Conopomorpha cramerella (assembly GCA_012932125.1). NCBI lineage: Eukaryota > Metazoa > Arthropoda > Insecta > Lepidoptera > Gracillariidae > Conopomorpha > Conopomorpha cramerella. The sequence continues at coordinate 36,398 of SJJU01070849.1, read as the reverse complement.
ATATAAAAAAAATATTTCACCCTTTTTTAAGAAGTAAATATTTTATTCGTAAATACTGACAATTCTTATTACTTTGTAACGCTACGACGACGCTCCTCGCGCGGAGTTCAACCGACGCGACGCGCGCGCTTGAGACAGGTTATACAACTAGTTAGTAGGTAGCTCAGATATTTTACCGATTTACCTAACTACATACCTAAAAATCTTTGACTCTGACTTTGTAATTTACAATTTGGCAAATTTGACATTAATTTAAATGAAGTAAGTAGGTAGGTATGTAGATACCTACATTTCTGCTTTACCTACTTACTTTAGCGGAGATGACTAGTAATTTTACGAATTATTTAGTTCTCCATAACTCCCGTATTTTGAACAATTTAATTTCTTTAGGTATTTACTTTCTAAATTACATTAATCGATAAACTCACCCATTACTGCGTTACGAAGTTCAGTTCGGTGCCTGTGGCAAAGAGGCTTCGAAATGTCTACTGCGTTTTCTAGACACAGCCGTGCACGTTTGATACCAGCGTCCAGTGCTACCGGTATCCTAAACATGTCAAAGTCTCTGAGCCTTTGCGTAGCGGACAACATTGTCGCACGGGATATTGATATGCCAAACTCGTCTCGGTACACTCGCACCGCTTGACTAACATTGTCACCACATCGAGCTAAAACACGCACCATCTCACAATATTGTACGTTGGAGTAGCGATACGCCATTTTCAGTCACTCACGCGCGCGGAAACGATGCTGAAAAAAGAGGACATCCACCTGCATGTGCACGCGCCGCTCGACTAATTAGGTCAGGGGCAATGGGCGCACGCCTACCCCTTCCCCCCCTGACCCGCCCACCCCACGCCCGATTGCATGCTAGTTTCGGCAAATCAGAAAATCTCACACTTGTGTCTCTTTTATTCTTATTGTTTTGAAGAAAGATAGAAAATTATTGCTTCTTTTTGGCATCATCGGTATACGTTTTGAATCAAGGTGATGTTTTACTGGATACGGTTTCGCGCGGGTGGAGGGCGGCGCGGTATGGGTTTGTTGACCTACGAAAAGTAGGTAACTACATAATAGCTAGACAAATAAAAATAAGACAGGGCAAGACAAATAAATACTAAATCTCAAAAATATAAACCTATATTTTATTATATCGAAATGGACTCAACTACTGGTGCTGAGTATGCAGTTTCATGGTTGCTACGTTTATTCGATTACACGTTGTATGCGTCAGAATGTAGTAGAAGGATCTCGAAAGATCGAGAAAAGTGTGGTATATTTCGGAAGCCACAAGTACACACAAGTACTTAAGCTTACCCCACCACAAGTAGGTATAAACCTACTTACCTACTGTTGAGTGTAGGTATAAACACGCGAGCCGGCCGTCGCGACAATTAGGTATAAACCTACTTACCTACTGTTGGAGTAGGTATAAACACGCGAGCCGGCCGACGCGACGGTTAGGTATTTAATTATTATTATTAGAAGTCGACTCGAGAAAGTACCTGAACCTACTCTAATGTTCTGGATTGTGTACCGTTGGTATATAAAGAGCGACGATCGAGTCGGCGGGACAGTTTCAACTAAAAAGTGATACAGTGAACATCAAGAGAGAAAATTAAAGAGAGTTAACAAGTGATTGTGTGATTGTGAAAGTGTTTATTAGCGGTTTTAGTTTAACGATTGTAATTAGTTTGTGTAATTACAGTGCCGGAATAAAGTGTTGTTCTAGATTTTCGTAATAGTGCAATTTTTCTATCGGTACCCACCCCCCACGTACGTAACAATATGAAATCATGTTAATAAGTTAACATTCGTGAAATGCAATCCTATTAATATTATAAACGTGAAAGTTTGTATGTTTGGATGGATGTTTGTTATTCTTTCACGCAAAAACTACTGAATGGATTTCAATTAAACTTTTTTAGAGCTAAAAATGCTGCCTAGCCTTGTATTTTGGCTACCCGACCTAATAATAGAGTTATTGCTAGTTCTTTTGTTGTATTCACGACATAGGCTAACGAAGGTCCTGTGTTTTGTGGGTGAGTTGAGATGTCCGACACTACCTCGTTCGCTGTCCCCATGGCGGCGAGGTGTCCATGAAGATTCCCCCACGTAAAAAAAAAAGGTAGGTACCTATATTTCGTAAAGAGAAGTTACCTATACATAGCTGTCAATCCTTGGGTATTACTGCCTACCTTGTCATAAAAGCCAGTGCACGCCACTGCATGACTTTCATCATGCTTTGTGTTGTACTACTGTATCATCATCATCATCATATACTACTGTATATCTGTATGTAATAGCACTTACAACGTTGAAATAAGACATTTTAATTTTGACTTTTTGCTCACAATCTTGCACGTGTACGTAATTGTATTTTGGCAAGAATTTCGTAGTTTTTTTATTGATTCATGTTTTTTTGTTAAGTTGTATATTTATTTTAAATCTATTGAAAATAATGCGGTAGTGCGGAAATATAAATGTAAAGGTTAGAGCTCATCAGCCGTGTACATTTTTCACAGCTGTTTTTAGTATTATAGGGTGTTTTTACTATGGTACAGATTACATCGTTCACAAAATTCACTACACTAAATTCACGTTACTAAAAACTTGAAAATTACAAATTGTATCACAGATTGATAAAACTGGTCATTCTATCAGAGTAAGGTATACATTAAAAAACAGAATGAACATGCATACAAAATGTTTAACTGTAAACATTTCAGATCATTTTTTAATGAAACACGCACAGACATTATAACTCAATATTGTTCACCGGGTATATAGGTCGTAAACGTTGGGTACAAACGTCGAGTAAACTAACAAAGGTGAGCTCGAGCTTGTCTTTGATTATATTCGCGCCTATATACCCGGTGAACAATATTGAGTTGTAAACATTTCAGTCTTCTGTAGCAATTGAACAAACTAATTGTGGTGCGGAGATGGATTACCATCGATTTGAATTAGGATACAGTTTATATGTTAACACACCCATAAACTTTATAATAACACACAGCACTGCACAATAACGATTATTCTCAAACTTTTGATAATGTGTAACACCATGCAAACATTTTGTGCCTTGCATCATTGTCACATGTCGTTGTCGGCATGATTTAACTCTATAGAACTGTTGAAATAAAAATATCATAATATAGTTAGTTAGACTTACTTAATAAAGTACTGGCTGCGTTTATTGTAGAATAGGTACTTATTTTAATATTAACTAGCAAACACGGCGAACTCCGTTTCGCCACCAGATGGTTTCGTTTCGTTTTCCCGCTTTTCTGTTGAATTTTTTCTTAAATTTTCTTTGCTATAAACCTTACGGAGCCCGAGACCTTTCCAACGAATGCAAAACCGTGGAAATCGGTTCGTGCGTTCTGAAGTTATAGCGTCAGGGAGGAAAACCCGACTTATTTTTATATAGTAGATTAAAAGAGCCAATTCATCTCGAAAAAGGCAAGATTGGCTGTCCATGACGCTGTACTGGCACCTACCTTAATGTACGGGAGTGAAAGTTGGGTAAAACAGAAAGTGCTACGCGGCTTACGAGTCTAGTTCTGTTCGGTATGAGATCGAAAGGCACTATTTCTAAGCCAATAATAGGTCCAACAGTTCTATAGAATTAACAAACTTATTTCGCCACATAGCCGGCAGTTGACACGACTTGTTTAAATGGTTGTAAACAATTAGTAAAGACTACAGTGGCGTGCACTGGCTTTTACAACAAGGTAGGCACTAATCCCCAAGGATTGACACCTAACTTGTCTTTACGAAATATATGTACCTACATAGCTACTCACCCACAAAACACAGTACCTTTGTTAGCCTATGTCGTGAGTACAACAAAAAAAGATCTAGCAATAACTCTATTAGTAGGTAGGTCGGGTAGCGAAAATACTAAGGTAGGCAGTGTCTTTTTGCCTATATGGTGTGCACGCCACTGGTAGACGAGAGACGGTACAGAGCTACTGCTCTCATGAGCTGCCGTTCTCACTTTCCGGCTTTGTGACGAAACCCTTACACGTGTGCATCGGGACACGCCAAACCCAAGGTCAGTACAAGCGACAAACCTGTAGCGGGTCCGGCGGCGAGGGGACGGGCACGTGGTAGAGGTGAGGCGGCGGGGTCGGCGTATGCCACGTCACCCCCCGGTCGGACGCCATGTGCGCTTGAGGCGCGCGGGACAGGTAGCTCGCCATCTGTAACTAATCGATATTCAGATGAGGAATACTGTTTCCTGCGCAGTATAGTTTGAAGGTCTTCAAGTCGCTGGGGTGAATAGGTACCTACTGAACAAGTGTGCTCCGTCGTAGACCACATCGCTGCTTAGCATCAGGCAGGATGGTGGTCAAACGCTTGTTCATAGTGATTAAAAAAAAACACATTGTTTAATGAAACGCAACATACACCTGACATCAGTGGCGTGCACTGGCTCTCACAAGATAGGCAATTAATCCCTGAGGATTGGCACCTGTGTATAGGTAACTTGTCTTTACGATACACAGGTACCTACCTACTCACCCACAAAACACAGGACCTTTAGCCTATTTCGTGAGTAAGAGCAACAAAAGAAGATCTAGCAATAACTCGTATTATTAGGTCGGGTAGCCAAAATACTGAGGTAGGCAGTGTCTTTTTGCCTGTATGGTGTGCACGCCACTGCCTGACATTATATCAAACGTTTGCATTCGGTATCACGACGCGAAATTAATCAATGATAAGCATTCGAACATAATATCGTTGTTTGTTCAACATTTTGGCACATTTGCATGTGCCTACTAAGTCAGTAAGGCTAAGTGTCAACATTAATTATACTAATAATACCAAGAGTAAAGATTTGTAATCTTTAATGCCTGTGGACGTCATGTTTGTCTGGCTGATGGTGGTGAATGACGATAAGAGGTTTTAACCCTTTAACAGACAGAAGGTTTGTTTGAAACCCATTGATATTAGACTGTATTTCAACAGACTAAGGTTCAAAATTAAGTGGGATCTATATTCCCAATGCCTGGTAAAGGGTTAATTCTTTGAATGGTGTGTTCTTTGAATCACACTGGTGTGTGCATGACATTCACACATAATGTGTTGTCCAGTCCATCTCTCCACACACACACACACACACATACAGTGTGCAATTTGTGTTGAAATCCTGTGTCTTCAATTGTGCCGATATAGGTTCCACCTCAAAATATGTCTGCACCAATAAGGATGTTGACGAGGGGTTGGATTGTTAAAACTGGAGTTGGCGAGTTGAAAATTAGACAACTCTAAGTGATTAGTGTCAATAGCAATTTTAGGGATTTGTCCTAATATACTTTTCCATACCAGACCGTGCATAGCGATCAAAGTTAGGTCGGTAGATTGCAGTTGGATGGATTTCTTTGAGTACATTGTTGCATGTGTAATAATTACCAAATTACTAGGGACCCTCACTAAACATTGTAATTGGGTGTCTACAAACCCATAGTTAAATTATAGAACTCATAAACCAATATAAAATGGCATCTATCATACAGATCATTTGCCCCCAACATGAAAAACTGGGACAAATTTATTTGGGCTAGTAGGTAACACATTTAGTACAGATTTATGTGGTACAACAACCTACTATTTAATTGTGTCTGAGAAATTTCTATTAAAACACAATATTGTACATCCATTGGGGACATGTCACATACAGTCATCTGACCTCAAATTTAGGCTTTAGGCCAAATATACTTACATAAATATTTTTATATACATATTATAGATATCTATGCTAATATTATAAAGCTGAAGAGTTTGTTTGAATGCGCTAATCTCAGGAACTACTGGTTCGAATTGAAAAATTATTTTTGTGTTCAATAGAGCATTTACCGAGGAAGACTTTAGGCTATGTAACATTATCAATATTATCCCCAAATTCCTATGGGAACGAAAAAATGGGTACAGCTAGTTATAGATAAATATAACATAGATAGAGATACACAACAAATGCCTAAGCATATCATTAAAGCATTGTTGGAGACAGGAATTGAAATACACACTTCACGCCTTTTAATCCCAAAGTGGGGTAGGCAGAGGCACTTACTTAATAAGCAATTTGTGAACTATTGTCTAGAGGCTGTTGTAGTGATCAATACTCTATGCCAGTTGTTGTAGATTACACTAGTTATGGCTGGTGGTAGATGATGGACCATTCACAGAACCTATAGTTTTGTTTTGTTGCCATTGTCAAATTGATTTACCTACAAACAATCTAGGTAACCTAACACCCATTGATAAGCAGATGGGGTTAGAGAACTGATAAGCTATATTACTACTAATTTTATTATTGACTAAAAAGTTTTTAATCTGAAAATTAAACTTGGTTGTTCCATTTACAGTTCAGTTATTTTTCATACATACATATTTAATTTATTGATGTTTTTTCTTTATTGATTCATAGTAAAACCACCAAAAAGCTTCTGGAGTAAATAACATCTACTTACTTAATAATAAATAATACAATACACTTACATATTGTAATTCAACTATGACACATGTTTTGATAAATGATTTGGTAATCAGCTGAAAATATGCATAATTAACACACTTTTGTGTACAACTTTTCAATAATTTGCACAACCAAGTATAAAGAAGAAAATGGCTATGAATGTAATTAAAATTTTGTAAGAAATTTAGCATTAACCTTAGTAGTTACATTCCACTGAAATTCTGAAATTAACTGTTTATAGTTACAAAATTAGTAAAAGTGTCTAACAAGTAAACAAAGTTTACTAATTTGAATAAGTTTACGAAAACAAGCATCACCTGTAAGGGGCTCCATCTGGGGCCGATTTGTGATTGCCTCCCATTGGGGTTATGCTGGGATCCCCCGGACATGGTTTAGGTATTGTGTAGGTACTGCTAGGGTCCAGCTCTACAGTCTACTATCCACTCAATCCACCATAATGTAGCCGGCACTTCGCTAGTCTCCAGCCGCGGATCTGCGCGAAACCGCGACGTGTACACAACTCCTGAAACATTCATGTCCATGTCACAAAAACCTCTAACGAGCTTCCTCGTATCCACAACACTCCGTTTCAGCCAATAACATATGTTCAGTAACTGACACAACAACTACCTTGAAAGAAAACTCGATTTATTTCGCGGACAGAATGGTGTCCACGGCACTGATGCTCACTTCGCGTGACATTCTTTAGTGTTAAAAATTTGTAAATAGACACGTTTGGTGTTTTTAGTTACTTTATTGCGAGAAGACAAATATTGCAGAGCACCATTAATAGTCTGTAATGACGATTGTAGTTATTTAGCTTGGTAAAAACCTAAAATTTCGCAAACTGAACATCAAGATCACTCTCAACAATGGTGGCCGATTTGAGTTTTCAAAAGCTAATTCAGCGCCATCTTGCGTGAAAACTATTGGACGTCGGTAAAGCAGCATCCGGATGTTAATAGTTTTTTAAAAAAGGAAAACAAGAATTTCATGAACTTTCTGGCTTGACGAACTATGTGAAATAGCCCTAATTAAATAAAAACTGGCAACATTATATTAAAAAAGAAAACGTTGCCATGGCTACCATTTGTTTTGTTTAGTCGGTTGGTAAGAAATGTTTGCTTTTGATGTTACTAAAGTTTTAAATACTTTTCTAAATGAGGGAAAGCGATATAACGAAGTTTCTGGTATCAGTTAATGGGTTAATTAATCATATAAGATTTCCCGGTGGCGTATTTGATGAAGATGTATTTATACAGTACGAATTTGTGTGGGGCCCGGACTGGGAAGTTATATCAGGTTTAACCACGGCCACGAGTCAAATGGCTTGTTCTGGAGCAGATCCTGAATTGATAATATTTAATATGCCGTTGGATGTGGTATTTAGCAGTACAAACATTTCAGGATGTTAGTATAATACGTATTATAGTTTTACATACATACATACATACCTACATAATATACTTCACGCCTGTCTCCCAGAGGAGTAGGCAGAGACTACAGATCTCCATTTGTCACGGTCCTGACATACCCCTTTCGCTTCATCTACATTCATACATGACCTCCGTTTTCGAGTACTTTTCACGCCACCTTCGGCCAGGACATCACCAATCTGGTCTGTATATGTCCTTCTGGGGCGACCTCTACTCACCTGGCCCATTACATCACCCATATAAATCTCTTTCGTCAATCGACTTTCATCCATTCTCTCCATATGCCCAAACCACCAAAGCATGCCCTTTTCAATCTTGGTCACTACGTCTTCCTTCAAACCGCAACTTTCCCTTATCACACCATTCCTTATCCTGTCATTCAATGTCACGCCTTTCATGCTCCGCAATGACCGCATTTCTACGGCATTGACTTTACTTTTATGCTTCTTCTGCCATACACAACTTTCACTATATATTACTATAATATTATAGTTTTACAAGTTCAAAATGTACGAATTGTAAGGTTAGTTGTATATAAATGTGCTAGTACATTAGTCTTCATTCTTTCTGAAACCCCAAAAATCCATTAGAGTGCCATTTACACACAATACTGACAATAAAAACTTTTTAGACTCATATTTTTTTAAGTGAACACTTACATTCCATTCCAGGGCCTCAGTTAATACTGACTGTGCGATCTCGGACGACATTTAGCGGGGATTCTCTTCTCGGCTACTCTGTCCTACTGTGCCCTACCACTGCCCTCCCACGTGAATGCTCTGCACCTCTTTTCCGCCCCAGAGCATCCACAAGGCTCGCTGAATGGATGTCCTGGCTCACTGGGAGGCATCCCGAGCTTGTTGATGCCAAGATGCTGGCCTCGGGAAAAGATAACTATTGTAAGTAAGATAGGTATGTTACTAAATTTGTAAATACATGTCCATCTGAATAGAAATATAATAAGACTATAGAATAAGAATATCATGTCTTTATCACATTTTATACTTAATATTTATTATTTTTACTTGCTGTCATTTTCCTATCTCCAATTGGACATTCTAACTCGTTGTTACTTTACTAGTTGTTCAGGCACTTCAATACATAGTATAAAACAAAGTTGCCTCCCGCTATCTGTCCCTATGTATGCATAAATCATTAAAACTGTTCAAAGAATTTTGATGCGGTTTTTTTTAACCTTTTGACCGCTAAATGGTAAACTTAGTTTTTAGGATTTTGAATTCTGTTCTGTATAGCATAGACTTCTGAATTCCGTTCTGTATAGCATAGACTTCTGAATTCTGTTCTGTATAGCATAGACTTCTGAATTCTGTTCTGTATAGCATAGACTTCTGAATTCCGTACTGTATAGCATAGACTTCTGAATTATTTTCTGTATAGCATAGACTTCAAAATCACTGGTGCGTTGTGTCGGATATTTAAGACATTGGCGGTTAATAGATAGAGTGATTTAAGAGGAAGTTTTATTTGCATAATACTTACATAATATAATAGTGGGGAAACACAGTTAATGGTGTATATTAGCAAAACAATGTTGACCAAGTCAGCTAGTAAGCCATAAAATATAATTATAGATAGTACATAAAGTACCTATGGCTGTTTGTTTAGGTACGTAGGTTCTACCTAATTAATACCTACTAAGATTTTAACCTCTGCTATTTGAAGTTCGAAACAAGAGTCATATTCAATTACTACACTATCTAATTAATGGAATTACAAATTAATTATGCGCATATCCTTTCTTAGGTAGTAATAAGTACCTACTTATACTTGTCTGACTATGAACATAGGTACCTATTTATGAAGATAATAATACACTTCACGCCTTTTAATCCCAAAGCGGGGTAGTCAGAGGCACTTGCTAAGTAAATGCCACGGCAATGCCAGCGTATTTGACCCAACGTGACAGGGGGTGAGCCCATCGCCGTTATAGGGTTCACACACCTTGCGGTGTGGGGGTTTCATCACGATGTTGTCATTCGCCGTACGAGCGTTGCTTTGCGTACATAAAAGAGATAGAGAGTGCTTTTGGTACACGTCCAGTAGCCGGATTCGAACCCGCGACATTCCGATCACAAGTCAGGTATCTGAGTAACTGGACCACAGATATCGGTTTAGGAATTTATGAAGGTATTTCTTTCAGTTGTTTTCATTTGTATCGCTGCATTCTTGCTGGATGTGCACCAGCAGTGGACAAATATGGGCTGATGATGATGATGATGTGTACAGTCACATGCAAAAACATGTAGGTATACTCTTAGAAACATTTCAAAGCTATTTTCTCTTAAAATAACAACTGCTACTTACTTTGATAGTAGACCTATTTATTTCATCTTAGTAAGGGATTTGGAATACCATATTCGCAAAACTATAACATTCCTATCAATTCTTAGTAAGTGTAGGTATACATGTTTTTACACGTGACTTTAATACTTCTTGTATTTTTTTATTACTATGAACAAGCGTTTGACCACCACCCTGCCTGATGTTAAGCAGCGATGTGGTCTACGATGGAGCACACTTGTTCATTAGGTACCTATTCACCCGCGACTTGAAGACCTTCAGACTGTACTGCGCAGGAAACACAGACTCCGGCAAGTCATTCAACATCCTGGCGGTTCGCACTATGAAAGTAGACGCAAACCGTTTGGTTCGCGTAAATGGTAAATCCACCTGGTATGGATGGCGTTTTGCCGTTCTCCTGGTTGTCCTATTGTAAAAACGCGATGGGGGTATTAGGTTATGCAACTCCGTAGCACACTCTTGTATAGATTAAGTTGTTACTTATTAATATAGAACACTAGCCTTATTACCTTTTCTTTTTGATATCGTGGGAATTTCGGTATAAAATTCAACTTATGTTACTCAGGCATAATGTAATGCTTAATGGTGAAAGAATTTTTAAATCCGTCCAGGTAGTTTTTGAGTTTATGCGTTACAAACACCCACACAACACAAAAATGCACTTCTTCTTTGCGTGTGTTTTATATCTAATTCAAAATCAATATCATAGTTAAGACAGGGCGTGTGTAGGGTTCATTAGTTGAATATGCAATTTTGACTATCTTGGTTAGGTAATTAATGAGCTGAGGGGATGAGATACAATCTAGTTACAGACAGAAGTACACGAGTTTTTATACTTTGTGTGTTCTGTAGACCCGGGCGACGAATAGAGCTACGGCTAACCATCTACCTGTCGTAAGAGTACGAGTGACTAAACTGAGGAACAGGGGTTGTGGGGTTGCCAGGGCAGGGGCCTGGGTGATCTACCTGGAACAAGCCCTGTGGAGTGATGGTAGCTCTCTACCATACCTACATAGTCACTCCCCTGGGCGGCTAACCATAACAGAGTTCAACTTCGAAGCATCTATTATATAAAATTTCCATGTCACAATGTTAGTTACCGTACTCCTCCGAAACGACTTTACCGATTTTGACCAAATTTTATACCTCGTGTGTTCATAAGTTTTTAGACGAAATAAAAGTTGCATATCTTTTTTAATAATTTACTTATGTTTCTAAAATTTTCCGTGCACATTAACATACATACACTTCACGCCTGTCTCCCAGAGGGGTAGGCAGAGACTACAGATCTCCATTTGTCACGATCCTGACATACCCCTTTCGCTTCATCTACATTCATACATCTTTTCATACATGACCTCCGGTTTCGAGTACTTTTCACGCCACCTTCGGCCAGGACATCACCAATCTGGTCTTTATATGTCCTTCTGGGGCGACCTCTACTCACCCGGCCCATTACATCACCCATATAAATCTCTTTCGTCAATCGACTTTCATCCATTCTCTCCATATGCCCAAACCACCGAAGCATGCCCTTTTCAATCTTGGTCACTACGTCTTCCTTCAAACCGCAACTTTCCCTTATCACACTATTCCTTATCCTGTCATTCAATGTCACGCCTTTCATGCTCCGCAATGACCGCATTTCTACGGCATTGACTTTACTTTTATGCTTCTTCTGCCATACCCAACTTTCACTCCCGTACATTAAGGTAGGTGCCAGTACAGCGTCATGGACAGCCAATCTTGCCTTTTTCGACATGAATTGGCTCTCCATAACACTGCGAAGGGCACCGTTAACCTTATTACCCGCACTCACTCTTCTTTCAATATCTTTGTCAAACTTTCCATCACTTGTAAATAGAGATCCCAAATATACAAACTCATCCACTTGTTCAACTTTCTCACCGTCAATCATGCACTCACAAACTGTCCTTTCATTATTTTCGACTACCATTACTTTGGTCTTACTAGCATTCACTTTCATTCCTTTCCTTTTCAATGACTCATTCATACAATTAATCATCTGCTGCAATTCATACGCCGACGGTGCAAGAAGAACTTGATCGTCAGCATATAAAAGGCATTTGATGATTAAACCACCCATATCTAGACCCCAATCACGACCTTTCAGATCTTCCAAACAACTGTCCATGAACAGATTGAACAGCCACGGAGACGCTACGCATCCCTGTCTGACACCTCTATGGATGCCAAACCAGTCTGAGTAGGTCCCGTTTACCCTGACACAGGCACTGGAATCATCATAAAGTGATTTCAAAGCCCGTACCAAGGTCCTGTCCAACTTGAACCGGGACAGCAGCAAGGTCCACAACTCATTCCTGGGTACCCGATCATAAGCCTTCTCTAAGTCCATGAAAGCGCAGAAAACCTTTTGGTTTTTAGCCAAAAACTTCTCCGTCACCTGGCGCAAAGAGAAGACTTGGTCGGTGCATCCCATTCCCTTCCTAAAACCAGCTTGTACATCCCAGATTTTTTCATCAGTCTCACGTATTACCCTTTCGATCAACACTTTTGCATACATTTTGCCGACGATACTAAGAAGGCTGATTCCTCGGTAATGTTTGCAATCCTGCTGTGAGCCCTTACCCTTATACAGTGGAACGATTACGGCTTTGCACCAATCACTTGGTACTCGGCCGTATCGCCAACATGCATTAAAAATAAGGTACAGCAGGTTCGCCACCACCGCACCACCAGCCCTCAGCATCTCCAGCGAAATCCTATCATACCCAGCCGCTTTTCCATTTTTCATTCCTTTCATAGCCTTGAAAATTTCATTCATATGTATCTCACTTTTATTCTCTTCGCCATCCATATTAACCGCATCAACCAAAGTCGACGCGGTGCTACATTCAAACAAATTTTCAAAGTATTCCTTCCATCTTCTTACAACCATACTTTCTTCATTCAAAATTTTTCCATCCTTATCTCTAATTGCTTTCATGCTATGATTCTCTGACTTACTTCTGGCTGACCGGACTAGTTTCCAAAATAGCCGAATATTATTTTGGAAGTTGTCAGAGAACCTCTTTTCATTCCGCTCTTTTAACTCAATCTTCTTACGTACTATCAGTTCTTTCACTCTCTTCTTTAAGCACTTATATTGCGACATTTTTCTTTCACTTTCATCCACATTAGTTGCTTGGGTGTTGGCTCTCATGGCCATCCATGCCTTTTTTTTTTTCATTCACAACCTTGCTTACTTCCTCATCCCACCAGAGCTCACAGTCTCTGGAGACATTCTTCCTCTTTCGCACCCCGCATACCTCAGTGGCTATCTCAACCATACCATTTTTAAAAACATTCCATACATTATCTATCTCATCTTCTCTTATTTCTTCATTCACTATACTGAGTTTTTCTTTCAGCATTGATTCATACTTCTCTTTCACGTCATCCTTCCGGAGTTGATCAACTTTTATTCTTTGCAAGCCTGTGTTGACAACAGGAGCCCGATGACGCCAACCCCGGAACAAACCACTAATTCGGCTGACAACCAAATAATGATCGGTCCCAACATTAGCACCACGATAAACCCTAGTGTCAAGCACATGCTGCTTCAGTCGTCCATCCACAATCACAAAGTCAATCATACTTCTATCTACACCCCGCTGCCAAGTATACGTGTGGATCTTCCTGTGATCAAACATGGTGTTTGTCACAGCAAGGTCCCACTCCATACATATCTCGAGAAGGCTCTCACCGTTCTCGTTCACTCTTTCATCACCAAACAAGCCCAGAACACTTTCATACAAATCACGCTGTATACCCACTTTTCCATTAAAATCCCCTAGCGCTATGATCAACTCATTTCTCTTACATTCTGACAGCACACCCCTGACATTCTCCCAGAACTCTTCGCGTTCTCTAAGTGGCTTAGACATGTCCGGTGCATATACACCCAACACGAACAAGTGCTTTATGCCAACTTTGAGTCTCGCCCATATGAGTCTGGGGTTCACGCATTCGTAGCTCTTCAAACAACCAGCCATTCGCTCTGATAAGACAAGACCAACGCCTTGGCATGCACGCTGGCAATGCGGCACTCCCGACCAATACGCGGAGTACGTGCCATGCGTGGTACTGTCTATACCCTTTCGCTTCGTCTCATTCACACACATTAAATCAATATTTTTATCATTCATCACCTTGCAAACTTCATCAATCTTACTGTCCCATCCTCCACAAACATTCAGCGTGGCAAATCGAGCCTCTGCAGTCCACTTTTCGCCTCTCCGAGAGACCTGACGTGACGGGTGGCGAGCCTCGTCGCCGCTACAAATGAAATCAGGTGGTCTCTTCATTTTGGTCCCACGAAAAGCTGGGGAAAGAAAGGGTCGACCACATCAGAGCCCCGCTTGATGTGGCAAGGCTTATTAGTGCCCGGAGGTCGCCAGGTATCCGGGACGTTGGCACGCTTACGACCAGGCTCGCCCCTGGCCATGCATCCATAGGCGCGGCAGACCAAGGATTGGCGGAATGGGATGAAGGATCAGGTTGTGGGGAAAGGAAGTACGTGGAGTTGGGAGGAGGAATAAGGGTGATGATATCGCAGCACGGAAGGACAAGGCTTGTGCTGACGATAGCTCGAGGGGCCGGGGTCGTATACCCGTGACTGTTCTTGATTTACCGGACTTGATATAATCAAGAAACATCCCTCTGACACAACACACATTAAATAAACACTAATAAACAATAAAATATAATTGTTATTCGAAATGACCGCCCCTGTTTTTAATTAAAAGTTAACATTCCAAATTCAAAATTGGAAAAAGAAAAAAATATCAGAAATAAAAATTATCAGCCAGTAACATTTTTTTTTGAGTACCTACATAGTTTGTCTCAAAACTTATGAACACACGAGGTATGCTTATTCAGTAGGTCTGAGAATCGGTTACTATCTATTTTATATGCATCTACCACTTGTATTTCTCCTAACCAACCAACTTATTATGGCAAAACAAATGTTTGCCGGGACAGCTACTAATGCAATAAAAGTGGTATCAATAACAACGGAAGCCTACAAAAACATAGTTATAGACGAAGAATAGTTTCGAATGCAGACAAGCTCACGTACTTCCACATTGGGCCGTCACATCAGTTACTTTGCTACATCGATGATCGATTACCTATCTTAATTCGAGTTAGGTAGAGTAGATATAACCCAAATGAAAAAAAAAACACACACAACAAGGAAAGGAAAATACTAAGTCATTCAAGATTTTTTTAACAAACGAATGACGTATCTATTTTGTATTCCGATCGAAACTAGCTAATGATAACATCGCAAGCAATCCAAGATATTGTTTGGTACTTATATTTTTTTTTTGTGGAATTACCTACGTAACTTTGTATTGGAGACGTCAGCGGTGACGCCTATGTATTGTTAAGATCTAAGGACGTTAGGTATTTTGATGCAAGGAAATGCAACAGGAACCACTTTTTTGATGGGGGAAATACCTATCTAGATGTCACCTAAGGATATCTTTGCGCCGTAGACAGCGGACTATTGCTGCCCAAAACGTCTTGGGACTTCAGAAGACTTGAGATCTGTAATGTAAATTGTTCTCATCACCCAGTCTACTCTCTGTGTATATATATTGCTTTTGTTCGGTGTTATCTATCTTATCTTATTACTAGCTTTCCGCCCACGGCTTCGCCCGCGTGGACTTCGGTTATATTGCGGCATAAAGGACAACTATAAGAAAACTTATCATTCCTACGGAAAAATATAAGTTTCCCTCGGGAATATAATTTTTTTCCGGAATAAAAAGAAAGCGGAACAAACAAACAATATTAGTAAGGATATAAAAATGAATTGCTGCTCGTTAGTCTCGCCAAAACTCGAGAATGGCTGGACCGATTTGACTAATTTTGGTCTTGAATCACACGTGGAAGTTCAGGCAAGAAATACACCTTTTATATTTCTTCCAATACACGAGGTACAAAAGCGACTTCCTTTGGCAAAACAAATGTTTGCCGGGACAACTAGTAATAAATAAAGGATAGTATTTAAACGTGCATCAAAAAAGTCTAACCTAACGTAACCAAAATACTGACTTAGCGACAAAATTACTGATTTGGTCAGCTAATAAATACAAAATCAATATTTTTTCTGCTCAATTAGTAATTTTGCTGCTCAACTTAGTATTTTTGGGAGCTCAACTTATTATATTTTGCGTTTACTTTCATAGTGCGAACCGCCGTAATGTGGAATGACTTGCCGGAGTCTGTGTTTCCTACGCAGCACAGTCCGAAGGTCTTCAAGTCACTGGGGGTGAATAGGTACCTAATGAACAAGTGTGCTCCAACGTAGACCACATCGCTGCTTGACATCAGGCAGGGTGGTGGTCAAACGCTTCTTCGTAGCGATAAAAAAATAATTATATGAATTTAAAGAATTATATGAAAAAGAGCGTCTGTAGTCCAGTTGGTCGGATACTTGACTTGTAACCCTATAACGGCGATGGGCTCACCCTCTGTCACGTTGGGTTAAATACGCTTGGTGAACCGTGGGTATTTGCTGCTTTAGCAAGTGCCTCTGCCTACCCCGCTTTGTGATTAAAAGGCGTGAAGTGTATTTTATTCTTTTTTTTTAAATGAATTTCCAGTGCTTCGGACGGAGTCTTACGGCAGCGTCGGTATAACTATGTCCATGCTGAGCAAGGACCTCCACAGGTTGAACTACGACAACCAGCCCGCCGCCGTCGCTGGCGCCGCTGACAGTACCTGAGCAAGATTGGATAGGATTTTTGTTGTATTATCTAGGAAACTAGTCAGCCGCTTGTAACTAACATGTACCTTTTTTAAGGAAACGCGCACTGACATGATATTAAATGTTTAAAACGGGTATTATAGCGCGAAGATTAATCAAAGACAACCATTCAGCTTACCTTCGTTGTTTGCCCGACGTTTCGACACAGTTACATGTGCCGTGGTCGCGAGCTGACGAAACGTCGGGCAAACAACGAAGGTAAGCTGAATGCTTATCTTTGGTTAATCTTCGCGCTATAACACCCGTTTTAAACATTTAATATCATGTACAGTCGGCCAAGAATCTGCTCTACCACCCTAAGGTTGAAACTCATATGAATGTCATTAAACATGAAGGTTCATTGTTCCCTTGTCACAATATACCAACTCTACCTTATTGATGTTTTAGTGACACAGGAAGTGTCATCGAAACTGATAGACCATTTGCTTGGCCGATCGTACCTATACTTAAGTATGATTGAAAGACAAGAGAAAATCTCTCTAAGCTCCATTTAATAGGGAATTTTCTTTGACGTTTTTCTGACAGATTTTCGAGCGGAGAACGGTCATTACTGTCATACTTTCCTAACAAATGTTTGACAGTAATGACAGTTTAGTAAAATTGTGGCAGATTTTGTTTTTTGCGTCGTTGTTTAATGTCAAGTATTATAATCTGTACTGGATGTAAAAATACCTCGAGCAACGGTCTTAGAAGCGATGTTGGGCTCGTCAATATGAACAACTTTTACTATGACGACAATGCGGGGAAATGAAATAAATGTTTTTCCTCTCCATACAAAATGTCATCTCCCGAGGCAAAAATCGTATATTGACGTAAGATGTGTATCACTGTTTTACTGCCGTCGGCAGTGAAATGAAAGTAACGAAATCAGCAATGTACACCATTTTCCGCTACGATGCCAGAGCGATACAACTGCCATGGTAGTGTAGTAGACTTGGCACTCTGGTATAAGTTGATACACGTCAATAGACGATTTTCGACCTCGGGAGATGATATTTTGTATGGAGGAACTGAGAATAGATCAAGATTCCTATTATTTACCCAACTTGGGGTAAATTCTCGGACATACGATTCCCAATTTTCACCCTAGGGTAAAAACTCTAGGGTAAGAGATCGGAAATACCCGAAACACTGCTAATGTTTTTTATTAGTAAGGCTGTTGTGGCTAGTATAATCAAGTTAAGTACAGATTTTAGTTACAAACTTATAAATATAGATAATATAATATTTTTGTAATTTCTTTGTGGTGTTTCATTACAACTCCCGTGCTCATACTTGCGTAGTTTTGTCGAATTCCTGTCAGGGCAGGACATTGAACAGAACCTTATGGCGGCGGTGGATGAACTGATGAAAATGATGATGATGGACCGAACAATTGTTCACTATCTGGAGGGTGGAATCTAACAGTGGCGTATACCGCACACCATATAGGCAAAAAGACACTGCCTACCTTAGTATTTAGCTACCAGACCTATTAATAGAGTTATTGCTAGATCATTTTTTGTTGCACGACAGGCTAACGAAGCCCCTGTGTTTTGTGGGTGAGGTAGTAGTTAGTAGTAGAGGTAGGTACGTATATTTCGTAAAGACAAGTTACCTATACATAGGTGTCAATCCTTGGGGATTGCTGCCTACCTTGTCGTAAAAGCCAGTGCACGCCACTGGAATCTAACAACTCTTGCTTTGGGTTCGAGTGACAGTTTGTGGATGATCGACGCAGACCCGGGGCCTAACTACTACACTGTCTGGTAGTCGCATCACAACGATAAACTATATGCACCATCTGTTTTAATACGGATAACAGTGAAACGTAAGTAACGAAATCACCATTTTTGCACATGTGCAAAATTGGGATCCGAAACACACAGATATGTGTCGCTTCTGCAATGAGGCAGATGAAACTCCCGTACACCTGAGTGAGTGCGGACCCTGATGCACGAACGATCCACACATCTGGGAGAGATTTAAATTAGTAGCTACGACATTTTGTGGAAAGTCGGCACTGAGTTACTAAATCACTACGTGTAGCAAGCAGACTTGCCCCCCTGGGCACCCTGGGCACCCTGGACCCCCTGGACGCCGCGTTACGCGTACATAGAGTGTTACAAAGTTTTAAGTCTCGTCATGAAACCCTGAAATGATGATTAAACCACGGACACTGCGAAATGTCGCTTATATTTACACTTAGTAATCTAAGTATAGGATTGTACATTATAAGTATATTATAAGTAACTCAAAGGTAACAAAAAAACAATAACATTTAACAACAGTAGGTTGACGGGCCCGTTGCTGTAGTGGTCAGCATGTCTGCCTCTGCTCCATAGGGTCGTGGGTTCGATTCCCACCGCTGGCAGGTATTTAGGTGATGAGCTTTTAAGTACTTGTTGGATGTGTCTGGGTGTTTTATTTATATAAGTATGTATTTAAAAGAAAGAAAAAAAGTATTTAATTAAGTATATTTCGTTGTCTGATTTCCATAACACAAGTGCTTTAGCTACTTAACATGGGATGAAGGCAATGTGTGTGTTGTTGTCAAATATTTATTTATTTATTATTTATTTATTTAGGTACTACTTAAGACAGTGGTTGAGCTCAGAAGTAAAACTAGTGGACTGTATAGTTGATAGGTGTTATATTCTTCGAGAAGATAGGTAGACTTGATGTATGCTGTGCTGTGTCTTGATGTAGTTGCTGTAGTAGTGCCCGTTGAAGTCCAAGTGGCCGAGTAGTCCGCCGGGTCCGGTGGTGGCGGGTCGCAATCGAGATGGTGGGGGTCTCCCACCTACCACGGTCCGCGCGTTCGGTTACACGCAGAGCGTATGTCTCCGACAGACAGATTGAAATAGGTACTATAAAGAAGTGCTTTTTGAATAAAATCAATAAATTCTTTTGAATTATAAAAAACATATTTTCCGCAGGGACATTTTAAAGATTATTTTTTATTTTTTAATATTCTCTTAATATTTGCGCAACAGAATTTTTGTCCTCGACTGTAATGAAATGTCTCTCTTTTTTATTGTAATTGCAGAGTCCCCCCCCCCCCAAACCAAAACGAAAAAGTCCCTTATTTTTCTTTGTACTAATTAGGTAAATAGGTAGGTAAGTAGACAGATGTCGTATCTCAAAGTAAATGATTTAACAACTAAGCGAATGATTTCATTATGTTTGTTACATGGTTGTTTCTAGGGTCATACGGGCGTGGCCCCGACATTGGCACCATTCTGCTGACAATTTCTACATTTTAAATCATGTCTACATATTACGTATGTATGTTTATGTATACCTAGCTATCTTCTCGTAAAATTAATAATATGTCTGACAGACTCGACATAATTTTGTACAGTGTAAGTTTAGCGGAACGAACTTCGGGCTGTTTTTAAAATAACTAGTTTATAAACATGTTCATAGACTAGAGAAAATTTCTGACACGAACTTATGATAGTATGGACGTGGGTTGTGAAGACCATGCTTTCAGTTTGGTTCCACTAAGTAAGTATCCATCTACGCGGAAATTTTTGCCCGTGCACTTAAAGGCCTTTCATCGGGGATCATTTAGATGCCTGTTTTTCTTGGAAATTTTCCTAGACGTTAGCCACTACGTCCAAGGGTGGCCCCAGCCGCGCTTGGACCTCTCGGACTGTCACCGGAATGGGGGCGATCTACGCACCCCTAGTTCACGATGTCGCGGCGGTAAAAGGGTCACCACGGTACCGCCGTCGCCACTCAGGGGCCGTGTTGTGGACGCGCGAGTCCCCGCCCGCGTGCAACAGCCCCTACGCTTTCAGTCGCCTTTTACGACAGGCAAGGGAAAACCCCAGTCCTATTCTTATGCCCGGTACTGCTGGGCACAACACTGTATGCCTGGAATTCTGTATGTAGGTATGTTTCTTTTAGCTTCGTTCGGTTACGCGGCTCCAACCGGGAAATCCGGGCAGAACAGTAAGCATTCTCTAAGCAAGAACAAGATTATAGCGAAAAAGTAGAGTTTGATATATTGCCCATTCTTAGGAGAGGAGCAGCAAATATTGCCAGCAAACGGAAGGCAGGTTCGGGTACGACCATCGAGAGTGGGACTGAGCTGGAGCGAGACAAATACCGTCGCGGAAGACAGAAACGTATGGCGAGAGCTTGTAGAAGTTATGTGCACCAATAGGAAGACATAGGACAATAAACAACAGGTTCCAGCCCCCCTAGCAAAGCGCTGCAAGAAAGACATGACAAAACAAACCCCCTTACCAATAAACGTGTTGTCACTTATACAACGGTTATTACAGGTCTACTTGAACTGGTTATTCCGTATTTGACATACAACTGGCAAGTTAAGTTGAGCTTTGTGTATCTTCGAAATAGCAATTCCGCCATTATTAGTAAGGCCCATAATACGCAGCGAAGCCTAGAGCATCGCCGCAAAGTTGCGAGCCTATCTGTCTTCTATCGGGTGCATTTCGGAGAGTGTGCTACGGACTTGCATAACCTAATACCCCCATCGCGTTTTTACAATAGGACAACCAGGAGAACGGCAAAACGTCATCCATACCAGGTGGATTTGCCATTTACGCGAACCAAACGGTTTGCGTCCACTTTCATAGTGCGAACCGCCAGGATGTGGAACGACTTGCCGGAGTCTGTGTTTCCTGCGCAGTACAGTCTGAAGGTCTTCAAGTCACTGGGGTGAATAGGTACCTAATGAACAAGTGTGCTCCATCGTAGACCACATCGCTGCTTAACACCAGGCAGGATGGTGGTCAAACGCTTGTTCATAGTGATTAAAAAAAATACATTTTAAAAGCATGTATCTCCAGAACTCTGAAAACTGCCCCGTCGCCGTCCCCATAGCGGCGGGGTGTCCATGAGGATTTCCCCCTCGTCAAGAAGAAAAGGGGGGTCAGATGGTGACGACGACAATGACGTATCTGTCTGAGAATGTATGGCCCATATTCTGAACGAAAAATCAATGCTTATGTAATGCTTGAGGCGGATTTGTCTCTTTTCAACGCTTTTGGCAATTAGAGTCAGACAAAGTATAAACACAAAGATTTGTGAAACAAGCCGAGTCGCACGAAATGTGACATAGCAGCCAATCACAGTGCGTATTTGTTATATGTCGTGTCTTTCTTAACGCCTTTGTTAGGGCTGCAGGGATACTTAACCTCTTCAACATGAGAGAGAACTATGTTCCAGAAAATATGTTCCAATTTAGATAGATACACTTCACGCCTCTTAATCCCAAAGCGGGGTAGGCATGGGCACTTGCTAAAGCATATGCCGACGGTTCACCAAGCGTATTTAACTCAAACTGATAAAGTGAACCCATCGCCGTTATAGGGTTCACACACCTTGTGGTGTGCGGATTTCATCACGATGTTCTCCTTCACCATACAAGCTTTGCGTTGCGTACATAGACTCAGGAAATGAATCCCATTGGTACACGTCAAGAAGCCGAAGTGGTACCCGCGACCTCCCGGTTACAAGTCGAGTATCTGACTAACTGGACCACAGACGCTCTTAGATTGATAAACATTTATTAAGAGCGCCTGTACGCAACGCAACGCTCGCACGGTGAAGGACAACATCGTGATGAGACCCGCACACCATAGGTGTGTGAATGTGAACCCTAAAACGGCGATGGGCTCACCCCCTGTCACGTTGGGTTAACACGCTTGGTGATCTGTGGGCACTTGTTTAGCAAGTGCCTCTGTCTACCCGCTTTGGGATTAAAAGGCGTGAAGTGTATTTATTTTTATTTAGATCACATGAAACACGTAATAACACAACAACAGATAAAATTAAAAACAAGGGACAAAAGATAGTTGATTTTCAAGTAAAATAATAAGTAGGTAGGTAGGTAACTACCTACTACCTACGTACGATCCATTTTTTTATTGAACTTTATGCTTTTAACAAATTGTGTTTTCGTCTGTGTGTGTCTGTCTGTACCTGTGTGTCGAAATAAAGAAATGTCTATGTCTACTCGTGTGTCGTGCTTACGTGAAGACATACAATTGAGACAAGTAATTTTTATTTATTTACGGTAGGTCGGTACTTAGATCTTTACTTATCTTAGACATACTTAGATGTCATTCTGAACATAAAATACGACAACTGTGTTTCAATGTTGGAAAATACATGATTTGTGTAAACGCTAAATTACCTATTGTAAGTTTGTAGGTAAATAGGAATCACTGTTGAGGCGGCTCGCCTGCGAACTATTTTTTGCTGTTGTTAGATACCTATGGTATCTATCTATATACACATATCAAGTGTCTAGGGATCAAGTACATTTTAGAAGATTGCAATCAAGAACTGAATTCATTCATAATTTATTAAAAATGTGGTGATAACGTTGGGGACCAATCCAGAAGATTAGATATGTAACTCAATATTGTTCACGGGTGTAGGTATAGGCGCGAATATAACCAAAGATTAGATTTGATTTAAATAAATTATATTTTTTTAGAGCTAAACATGTTCTTGACCCCTAGACACTGTTGATGTGTATATGAAAATCAATGCCACTTTTCGTTGTAATGTTATAACTCAACAATACCTTTACCCATTTGGCTAATTTTCATCATCATCATCAGCCACATGACGTCCACTGCTGGACGATGGCCTCCCCCAATGAGATCCGTCTAATTTTGGTCTTGAATTATTCGTGAAAGTCCAGAGAAGGTCGGTCGATCGGCCTTAAAGTTATTTATCCTTGGGATATATCATTTCCAATATGTTTCCAACACAAAAAAGAATCATCAAAATCGGGCCACAAACACACAAAAGTAATGTTTGGCAAACATAGCCAATCCAATAATTACTATTTCTAAAAAAAAAAAAATATACTTCACTCCTTTTAATCCCAAAGCGGGGTAGGCAGAGGTACTTGCTTCGTAATTCGTAAGCAAATGCCCACGGTTCACCAAGTGTATTTAACCCAACGCGACGTGACAGGGGGTGAGGCCATCGCCGTTATAGGGTTCACACACCTTGTGGTGTGCGGGTTTCATCACGATGCTGTCCTTCAGCGTACGAGCGTTGCGTTGCGTACATAGGCTCTGAAAAAGAGGCCCATTGGTACACGTCCAGTAGCCGGACTCGAACCCGCGACCTCCCGGTTACAAGTCAAGTATCCGACCAACTGGACTACAGACGCTCTACTATTTCTAGGTTCACACTATCTATACCAATGTTATAAAGGGGAAAGGTTTGATTTTTTGTTTGAATGGGGAATTTTCAGGGCCCCTGTTTCTCTTATTTATGACAGATGGCGCTAGTTGTATTAGGGGCACAAATGTCAACGAAATTACTAACTTCAAGCAGTCCGTATTGAAGCTGTCGCCTTCAATACGGACTGCTATTCTTTTTTTATTGTTTGTCTTCATGTTACAAAGGTGTCTGAAGTCCAAATAACTCACCCAAATAAAAAAAACGCACAAAAATATAACTGACAGAACTCCCCCTGGATATCTACTAGCGACATCTAGATAAGAAACTTTTGGAGTTTGAAAATTCCCCATTGAATATGCTAGGAAACTACTGGACGGACTTGAAAAAATCTTTCACTGTTGGAAAGTTACATTATTCATGAGTAACATAGGCTTTGTATCCTCAAATTCCCACGGGAACGAAAAAACGCGAGTAACACCGCGCGGTACAGCTAGTTTTTTTAATAAAGGCGAAAGTCTGTGTGTGTTATGTTTGTTATTTCTTCACGTCTAATCGGCTGGAGCGATTTTAATAAAATGTTGAATGGATTTATCTGACAACCTGGATTAACACGGGGAAATTTATGTATGGGGAAATTTAAAAGATCAATATCTTCGAAACTGCTCAAAGTTTCTCCGTCACAAATTCAGGTTATCATTACCGACCCCGTCACTAAAACTGGAACGTATTCCGATGGCCGAAGATCATCAGGCAGCGGAGGTACATATGTCCAGCCAGCTTGAAGTTCAGGCTGGATGGGCACTAAGTTTTCACTGATTTCTCGTAAACGCGTAAATGTGACGCCATAAATACAACGTTCTTGCCGTCACAAATTGCGTCACTAAAACCTAATGAAGAAATCGTATTAAAAACGCTCCAGTTAATCAGATTCAGAAGTGTCCAGCCAGAATGTTTCTATTTAAATTCAAGCTGGCTGGACACAGATTTTTACATTTTTCTATTAAACCTTAATTGAAAACGTAGTGTAGGACGCCCCCAGGCAAGGTGGACTGATGCTATGCGCAAGATGGCTGGCAGAAGCTGGATGCGAGAAGCAAAAAACAAATCTCAGTAGCGTAAATCATAGTAGCAATCCTTGGAAAGGCCTATGTCCATTGGACAAATATGGCCGGATGATGATAATGATGAATACATTTAATATTCAGAAAAAAATCATTAAATATTCAGAAATACATTAAATATTCAGAAATACATTAAATATTCAGAAATACATTAAATACTCAGAACAAAACTCATTTGATATTCAAAAATACATTAAATATTCAGTACTAAACTCATTTACTATTCAGAGACACATTAAATATTCAGAACTAAACTGATGAGGCCAACAACGTTGTGTACATCGCTTCAGAATATTTTATATATTTTACGTAGAAAAAGTATTCGCTCTTACGTTAAAAAAAAATACACTTCACGCCTTTAATCCAAAAGCGGGGTAGGCAGAGGCACTTGCTAAAGCAAATGCCCGCGATTCACCAAGCGGGGGTGAGTCCATTGCCGTTATATAGGGTTCACACACTTTGTGATGTGCGGGTTTCATCACGATGTTGTCTATCACCGTACGAGCGTTGCGTTGCGTACATAGGATGTGAAAAAGAGTCCCATTGGTACACGTTCAGTAGCTGGACCCGAACCCGCGACCTCCCGGTTACAAGTCAAGAATCCGTCCAACTGGACCGCAAACGCTCTAATGTTACTTGTCTCTTACGTTACTTGAGAAGAAATCTAAGTGCTTGAGAGGAAAGTCAGAATACGGGTTTTAGGTTGTCCTTCATTCTACTATAGTCCATTTGTAGCTATAATAAGTAATATAACTTGTAGTTGTTAACTAAATAGTACTTAATAACAGAACAAAATTAAAAGTAATTTGTTTTTACCCATTTGTAGGTACTTTAGACAGCTATAAACTGTGGGCTATATTCGGTGATTCCCCTACAAGTTACAATAGATTCAGACCGTAGTGAATCATAAACATAACTGAAGTAATAGAGATTGAAATTGATGCATTTCGTCAACAGGGTATTTTTAAACTCATTTTCCTCTATGATAGATATAGATTTTATCATAGAGGTCACTACTAGTTTCTGTCATCATCATCAGCCCCTACTTGTCCACTGCTAGACACAGGCCTCTCCAATTACCCGCCACTGTGATCTGTTTTCGGCTTCCGCATTCAGCTTCTGCCAGTCATCTTGCGTATATCATCAGTCCACCTTGCCTGAGGGCGTCCTACACTCCGTTTGCCGAGACGCGGTCTCCACTCGAGAACTCGTTTGCCCCAACGGTTATCTACGGCTAATATAATATATCACTATGGTTCAATGTTCTGCAATGGTTTTCTATGATAACACACACTCACTAACGTGACTACACACGTGACCCGTCTACTCCGTCCGAGCTCTGGTCCGAGACTGCCCCTGGTTCTGCTATCCTGTTCTGCTTTGGTCTTGAATTACACGTGGAAGTCCAGGGAAGGTTTAAAATGTTTACTTCAATAGACGGGATACATAGGTTTCCTAGGGCAAAAACAATGTTAGCCCAGACAGCTAGTTTCTAATAGAAATATTTATTATTATTTGTTTCACGTTTTTGTGAGACACGACTCAAAGAGTCGGTATTTGTAAGACCAGGTTACGGGCTTGTGCCAAATAAACCTCGTCCTTTATGGACCACACCCGCGAATTGGTGATGTCCTGACCGAAGGTGGCGTGAAAAGTACTCGAAACCGGAGGTCATGTATGAAAAGATGTATGAATGTAGATGAAGCGAAAGGGATATGTCAGGACTGTGACAAATGGAGATCTGTAGTCTCTGCCTACCCCTCTGGGAGACAGGCGTGAAGTGTATGTATGTACCCGTTTCGGTGCTTGTTTCGCAGCCCAACAACTTGGTTGCTGACAACTACCTATGTCTGTATGTGTTAATGTTGTTTTATTTTTATTTATTTTTTGTGATTGTCTTGATTTTAGTTTTTTTTTTGTTGTTTTTTTGTATGTTTTTCTTCTCTGTGTTATGTGTGTTTGCGGCACCATCGCCATAATTATGAGAATAAAATTCCTTTTCTTTCTTCTTTCCTTTATGTGTGTTTTTTCTTAGGGTAGTGTAGAGTGGATGTGTGTGTGTATAGGTAGAGATGTTGGGTTCAGGAAGCGTCGTACTATGGAGCAAGTATCGAGGATGATTGATTTCTGTAGTGGGACGTATGTTTTGTCTGCTAGTTGTAGAATGTTATCTACTATATAAAAAAGCGTCTGTGGTCCAGTTGGTCGGATCCTTGACTTGTAACCGGGAGGTCCCGGGTTCGAGTCCGGCTTCTGGACGTGTACCAATGGGACTCTTTTTCAGAGCCTATGTACGCAACGCAACGCTCGTACGGTGAAGGACAACATCGTGATGAAACCCGCACACCACAAGGTGTGTGAACCCTATAACGGCGATGGGCTCACCCCCTGTCACGTTGGGTTAAATACGCTTGGTGAACCGTGGGTATTTGCTTTAGCAAGTGCCTCTGCCTATCCCTCTTTGGGATTTAAGGCGTGAAGTGTATTTATTTATTTTTATAAATAAAATAAGTCGGGTTTTCTTTCCTGACGCTATAACTCCAGAACGCACGAACCGATTTCCACGGTTTTGCATTCGTTGGAAAGGACTCGGGCTCCGTGAGGTTTATAGCAAAGAAAATTCAGAAATAAATTCCGACTTATTCATATTAATAGTTAAGACAGAACAACGTCTATCGGGTAATAATGCTGCCTCCCACTATTTAGATTAGGGAAGCAAAAAAAAATCATATGTATGCATTGCAATGCAGCGCATATATATTCCTGTTATTTCTATACCGTATTTAGTTTAATTACTATGTGGGATCCAAGACAGAAGGCTAGCCCCCCCGGGATCTAGCCTGGTCGTCACTGATTGAGCTCTTGTCTATTCTGGATGCCGCTGTAGATCCTGGCTCTAACAGGAATCACAGCGGTGGGAAAGTGGGAATATCCCGGATGTCGGGTCCACTAGTTATTATTATTTATTTATTACTTG
Organism: Conopomorpha cramerella; assembly: GCA_012932125.1. Taxonomy (NCBI): domain Eukaryota; kingdom Metazoa; phylum Arthropoda; class Insecta; order Lepidoptera; family Gracillariidae; genus Conopomorpha; species Conopomorpha cramerella. Next base: position 8,098 of record SJJU01070849.1, on the reverse strand, counting down.
CTAAGCAAATTGCCCACAGTTCACAATGTAAATTTACTGTATTTAAATTAAGAGGGGGTGAGCATCTTATACGCTTTACGTCTTGAGATACATTACTAGATTTTTTGTTGCAAGTCAAGTATCCATCCAACTGGACCACAGCCGCTCTTAAAAAAACTATTTTCATCTATTTTCCGTGTTACACTAAACTGTTACAAAAGACTAAAGATGTTAGGAATCTATCAGTAAATCTCTAGGCATGATACCCATTAGATAACTTAATATTGTTCACCGGGCATATAGGCGCGAATATAGTCAGAGACAAGCTCGAGCTTACCTTTGTTATTTTACTCGACGTTTCGACGCAGTTGCATGCGGCGTTTCATTAACAAATGTTTTTAGATAATCTATATATAATTACTAGCTGTCCCGGCAAACATTTGTTTTGCCATAATAAGTTGCCTTTGTACCCCGTGTATTGGGAGAAATACAACTGGGAGATCCATAAAAAATAGATAGTAGCCGATTCTCATACCTACTGAATACGCATATGAAATTTGGTAAAAATCGGTAAAGCCGTTTCGGAGGAGTATGGCAACGAAAACTGTGACACGAGAATTTTATATATTAGATAAAACAAAGACGGGTTTGTTACTACTTACAACATAACTCAAGATAACACTTATAACTCAAGAACGATTCAACCCATTATTCCCCGCACCACAGAAAATTGGTGGGGACGTAGCTTCGAACCAGGAGAATAACATAGGAGAACTTTTTATCCCGTTCCTGTGGGACTTAGTGCAGTGTAGAGGGTGCTATAGTTTGTATGACATACTGAAACTACGCGTCTACCAGGCTAGCATAAAAGCAAATCTTTATCCTTGTTATTGTGGCCCATATTTCCATCACCAAAATACCGACAATATCAACAAGCGACGTCAATTTTTCGTCACAATTTAACACACTTTCTCGTTTCTCAAGGACGGAAAGCTGATACGCACTTTATGTAAGTGAGCCAATTAATTATCCGGCGGTGCCGGCGACGGGGCGCCTGCTTAAAAATAACATAATGAGAAGTAAGTAGGTCTCTCGGTGAAGGTAGCGTCATACCGAAGTGAGGACACCTGCATACCGAAACGTTGTCAACTCTAAAACAGGGGAATTTTGGGGAAATTGATGATTAACACATTAACGTCCTGAAGAATACTTACTCCTTAATTTATTTTGACTTTTATTACCTACTAGATGTCTCGGCAAAGATTTGTTTTGCCATAGGAAGTCGCTTTTGTACCCCGTCTATTGGAAGAAATACACCTTTTAAACCTTCTGTGGACTTCCACGTTTGATTCAATACCAAAATTAGCCAAATCGGTCCAGCCGTTCTCTAGTTTTAGCCAGACTAACGAATAGCAATTCATTTTTATATATAAGAAGATAGAGTTCCCTTAGCTGCATAGTGAGGTAATACTACATCAGTATAGTTTTCCTCGATTTTTTTTTCTAGCCGTCTCATCTACAGATTTTTTATTCTAAATTATTGTCAAAGGTACAACTAATACGTATGAACGCAGTATTGACTTTAAACCACGTTTATTTTTTTATTTTTTTCCCATGATGCAGGCCACATAATTTAAGAAGTGTAGGATTTAATTCAGACAAAAAAAACAAATCATGCAGTTATGGGTTAAAATAACTTGTCAGTCTCTAAGTACAGTGGGTGCTAATGGGTTAAGGCCTTAATTTATGTTGCATGTGGTGGTCGACAGGTTTCTTTTTAACCGGGGCCTAAGTCTGCTACAGCCTGGTAATTGCATCGTTCTGGCAACGTAGCGGCAAACGATGTGCAGACTTGGCTCCCCGGTCTGTTTATATTATATATAATACTTTCCGATTAGCAATAGGGGTGTATTAGGAACCGTATACAGCAGTGGCGTGCACACCATATAGCAGTGGCGTGCACTGGGTTTTACGACAAGGTAGGCAGTAATACCCACGGATTGACACTTATCATCATCATCATCATCATCATCAGCCCATACCTGTCCACTGCTGGACATAGGCCTCTCCTCTTGACACTTATAATAAATAATAATAATACTAATAAATATTTGACAACACATTGCCTTCATCCCATGTTAAGTAGCTAAAGCACTTGTGTTATGGAAATCAGACAACGATATATATTTACTTATATATATATTTTTTATTATTATTTAAATATATACTTAAATAAATAAAACACCCAGACACATCCAACAAGTGCTTAAAAGCTCATCACCTAAGCACCTGTCAGCGGTGGGAATCGAACCCACGACCCTACGGAGCAGAGGCAGACATGCTGACCACTACACCAACGGACCCGTCAGATACTTATGTATAGGTAACTTATCTTCACGAAATATAGATACCTACCTATCTACTCACCCACAAAACACAGGACCTTCGTCAGTATAGTCGTGAGTACAACAAAAACAGATCTAGCTAACTCTATTATTAGGTCGGGTAGCCAAAATATTAAGGTAGGCAGTGTATTTTTGCCTATATGGTGTGCACGCCACTGCCATATAGGCAAAAATACACTGTCCATTTGCAATATATAGGTGTAAATCCTTGGGGATTACTGCCTAGCTTGTCGTAAAAGCCAGTGCACGCCACTGGTATAGCACCATTTTTGCACGACGGAACCACCCTACCGCTCCCCCCTCGGTGATTGTTCATCTAGGGGTTCCTCAGTTAGTCGACTTTGAGGGTGGTTGACCACCCGTACAGACGATCGTATCGAATAATGCCAGTATCGCTTTCGAGTGGCGATCTCCAAACGGCAAGAGAGCCAGAGGCGTCCCGTTCAATCATTGCGCCGAATTGTCGAGAGTGAACTGCGTGCTGCAGGAGTGAGCTGGAGCGAGGCCAAGAACGTTGCTGAGGACAGGAAGGCGTGGCGTGATCTTGTCAAAGCCCTCTGCACCTCTGGAGTGCCATAGGAACGCACAACTACAGTGGTTCAGACGCAATTCCTTATAGTACTCCGAGTTCGCGACACGGATGTCATCGTGGGGGTTTAGTCGGTAAGAGTCCGACACTACCCGTTCGTTGTCCCCATGGCGGCGGGGTGTCAGCTGTAGCCCTGCGGCCGACCAATTCTCTTCTCATTTAGACTTCACAGGCATTTATTGGTATATTAATTGGTCTTTATTTAGAGTATGTATTCTACGCAACGCTCATACGGTGAAGAAGAACATCGCCATGAAATCCACATACCACAAGGAGTGTGGATCCAATAACGGCGATGGCCTCGCCCGCTATCGCGTTGGGTTAAATACGCTCGGTGTACCTTGGGCATTTGGTTAGCAAGTGCCTTTGCCTTTGGGATTACAAGATGCGAATTGTATTTTTTTATTTGCGATAGAATCCATTCCATTATAATTACAGTTCGAGTGTTATTCTATTGCACATAGATCCGGATATTTCTATCCTCGAACAACTCTAAGGCCCGTATTTTGAAACGTGAACTAAGCACTATTCAGTAGTACAATTCTCGTATTTTTGCTCGATCACGATTACGTTTTGGTTTAGCTTTCGCTCGAGTTTAGTCGAGTTCAACGCTTTGACGATTCCGAGCCGTTTGACGTACTATTGAAATTCGATAGTAACACGAGAACGATAGTAACAAGAGAACGATAGTAACAAGTGAGTTTGGACTAAGTTGAGACTTTTTTAGCATCGATGAAAATACGAGAATTGCACTACAGGTAATGTTTATACTTTGTTTGACTCTAATTGCCAAATGTGTTGAAAACAGACAAATCCGCCTCAAGCATTACATAAGCAATATGGGCCATACATTCTCAGACAGATACGTCATTGTCGTCGTCACCATCTGCCCTCCTTTTTTTGTTGACGGGGGGGAAATCCTCATGGACACCGCGCCGCTATGGGGACGGCGACGGGGTAGTTTTCAGATTTCTGGAGACACATGCTTTTAAAATGTATTTTTTTTAAATCACTATGAACAAGCGTTTGATCACCATCTTGCCTGATGTTAAGCAGCGATGTGGTCTACGATGGAGCACACTTGTTCAGAAGGTATCTATTCACACGGTAATGTCAGACTTCTACTGACTACAACCTCACCGATGGTCTTCATTTATCGCTGGCGCTGGGTGGGTCCTGGACACCCAGAGGTCATTCTTCAGGGCACCATCTGCCCCCTAGCAAAGACATGACAAGACATACCACATACTGCGATTGGTTGAAACAAGCACAGTCGCACGATGTGTGACATAGCAGCCAATCACAGCGCGTATTTGTTCTATGTTGCGTCTTTCTTGACACACTTGCTAAAGCTGCAGGTCACGATTTAGTGCTCGAATTCACTATCTTCCGATAGTTAGTCAAGTGACATAAACACACCCTCGTGTACCTACACCATTACCTAGGTACTGAATTTACGTAAATAAATACTCAATAATGTTACAAGTGGGGAAATTTTTAAGTGGTTTATTCGTCATTCATTATTATTTTGTCAACAATACACTCACACACTGTGTGTCGGTACACGTGAATGGATAGGAACTTTTTCTCTACAGATACGTAGGTACAAGTTAGGACTGTAGGTGCGTAAACACTTAAGGCTTTTATTAAATGGCTGGCTCATACAAATTAAAGTTAAGTATACCATTTCAAACGACGAGAAACGGAGGTGATGCTAGTCAAGTCCACGAATGTACTTTTTATTTACCTATGTATTTTTTTTGTATGAACACGGATAGGTACCTTTACAATGTAGTCTGATTTAATTTAAAAAAATATAAGTAATTTTGTTTAAAAGATTTTATTTTTTAAGCGTACAAACCTTTATGTGATTTTTTTTGGTTTCTATTCAGTAGGTAAATTTTGTCTTTAATATTATAACTATCTCTACCACCATCGATCGATATTTGGTGTAAAATATAATAATGATAGGTAAGTATTTACTGCGGGGTCCTTTTACACTCTGTAGGTATAGGCACCTACATACCATCCGCATTTCTCACATTACGCACGGCATAAGAGGCGATTTCCGGTTATCGAGAATGATTAATAAACTGTTGATCAGATATAAGTATACAACTTAACAAGAATTGGTGACCAACAGTGGTAGAGTGTGTACTTTTCACATACCATTTGGTTTGCTAATTTTATTATGTGTCACATTATGATGACAATAGTGAAAAGAGGAAAGCTCAGTCTGTCGAAGAGGTGCAAACGCCTGTCTCCCAGATTCATACAATGCCAAAAAGATTTTTGGACGCGTAGCTAAATTTTTGGACGCGTAGCTTTTCAACCAAATCAACATTTTCGGGATCACACCCTGCTTGTCGACGTAATAATAATAAACGTTTTATTGTCCTTTTTTGAGTTTCCGAGAGAAATAGTGTGAGAAATATGAGATAGTTGCGGTTTGAAAGAAAATGTAGTGACCAAGATTAAAAAGGGCATGCTTCGGTGGTTTGGGCATATGGAGAGAATGGATGAAAGTAATTTTTTTTTTAATCACTATGAACAAGCGTTTGACCACCATCCTACCTGATGTTAAGCAGCGATGTGGTCTACGATGGAGCACACTTGTTCAGCAGGTACCTATTCACCCGCGACTTGAAAACCTTCAAACTATACTGCGCAGGAAACACAGACTCCGGCAAGTCGTTCCACATCCTGGCGGTAAGCACTATGAAAGTGGACGCAAACCGTTTGGTTCGCGTAAATGGCAATTCCACCTGGTATGGGTGACGTTTTACCGTTCTCCTGGTTGTCCTATTGTAAAAACGCGATGGGGGTATTAGGTTATGCAACTCCGTAGCACACTCTCCGAAATGCACCCGATAGAAGACAGATAGGGTCGCAACTTTGCGGCGATGCTCTAGGCTTTGTAGCCGAGAATCAAATAGCCTGTTGTCACCTATGAGCCTTCTAACACGCCTCTCTATTGCCTCCAGAACCTCAAGCTGGTATTTGGCTCTTGATCCATCCCAAAGATGAGAGCAGTATTCCATACACGATCGAACTTGTGCTTGATACAGTGTGAGCAACTGTTCCGGTGTGAAATACCGTCGCACCTTCGAGAGGATGCTCAGCTTCTTGGCTGCGCGTTGGGCCGTAGCCTCAATAGAGGAGCCAAAATCGTCGATGACAAAAGATATTTTTATGGGTGATGTAACGGGGCCGGGTGAGTAGAGGTCGCCCCAGAAGGACATACATCGGACCAGATTGGTGATGTCCTCTCGGAAGGTGGCGTGAAAAGTACTCAAAACGTCATATATGAAAAGATGTATGAATGTAGATGAAGTAGACTGAACTGCCCCTCTGGGTTAAATACGCGTGGGCATTTTTTTTTAATCACTATGAACAAGCGTTTGATCACCATCCTGCCTGATGTTAAGCAGCATGTGGTCTACGATGGAGCACATTTGCTTCAGCAAGTGCCTTTGCCTACCCCGCTTTGGGAATTACGGACGACAGTAAAATGAAAATAACGAAATCTGCGATGTAAGTACATCGTTTGAGGCTACGAACCCAGAGCGATGCAACTACCAGAGTAGTAGTAGTAGACACATTCATCTGGTATTTAACTCAACGTGACAGGGGGAGGAGCCCATCGCCGAAAACTTTACAAGATGGTTTAATATATCTATAACTAGTGGACACATGGATGAGCTGGATAAAATGTACTTGATCCCTACACACTTTTGGGGTGTGTAATAAAAAAAACCTACTAAAATATAACTGACAGACGTCACCCTGGACAACCCTAAACTTTTAATTATTGTGTTAATGTGGTGGATTTAGTGTAATAATGTGCTGGTGATGAAACATAATGTAATGAGAGTGTGAAGTAAAGGAGAGGGCTCCTATTGATCAATTTGTTGTTCCCGTATAATGTTCCATGCAGCATTGTAATTTGATGGTCCACCCTCACGTTTCAATGAGACTTTGACACGACTTTGACGATTGACAACTATTATTACCTACCACGTTGCTCATCCACACTCGACACTGGCAAAAATTATTGCTATTTAAAAAAAAACTTAGACTTAGGGCTCTTACAGACGAGCGGCAAGTGTGAACGGCAGAGGCTACTTCAGCCGTCGCCACCTGTCGACGGCAGCCGTCGACGCGTCGGCGGTAGCAGTCGATACGTCGACGGTAGCAGTCGATACGTCGGCGGTAGCAGTCGATACGTCGACGGCTGAAGTAGCCTCTGCCGTTCACACTTGCCGCTCGTCTGTAAGAGCCCTTAGACTTCCACCAATGCATTAAAACCCTACTTGCAGTTATTAAAAAAGTACATTTTCGAATTTATCGATCTCGCGCGATCGCCAACCAAATTTACCAATCTCGTGGAATTGTCTCCTCATCAACATTCCGTGAAACCAGTCATGTGAACTAGTTGTCTCGAGAGACAGACGGACATCCAAAACATTGCATATATTACATAATTCACGTAGGTATTTGTCCAAAAATAGCATACGCATGTATTATGTATGTCGCAAAAAAACCTGCCATGTTGTGGCGCCAACAGAATTTCGTAAATTCACCGAATTCTTTGTACACTATCACTTTGTTTTCTATAGTATTTGAATAACCTCTTCTAGGTTACAGGGTCATTGTAATAACTCATCATTGCAGATGTTTTTATTAACAATTAACCATTTATCCTAATGCGACTGCAGACGCGCTTTTGACACATCTAGGGTTGCCATCTTGCGTTTTGTCTGATTTTTTTTTGTACATATTTATTGTTTAATTTATTTTTTGTCGTTTACCTCAGGTCCTAGTACCTACTGTGTTTCTTTTGTTAACGTATGTCATTTACTGTGCTATCTAACGTCATAATTAGATAAGTTTTTTATAACGCGTTTTTTCGTTCCTGTGGGAATTCCGGGATAAAATACAACCTATGTTACTCAGGAATAATGTAGCTTTCCAACAGTGAAAGATATTTTCAAATCTGTCCAGTAGTTTTGGAGCCTATTCAGTTCAAACAAACAAACCTTTGCTCTTTATAATGTTGGTATAGATTATTTTAACAAAACATAAATATACTACAATTTGGGGAAACGATGAATATACTTGGTTC
>SJJU01070845.1:0-13150 GCA_012932125.1 Conopomorpha cramerella | reverse complement strand
GCACGCCGCCATCATGTTCTTAGCGTCGAACATCTGCATGGTGAGCTCGGGCACGGTGAGCGCGCGGTACTGCTGGCAGCCGCGGGACGTCAGCGGCGCGAAGCCCGGCATGAAGAAGTGCAGGCGCGGGAACGGAATCATGTTCACGGCCAGTTTCCTCAGGTCGGCGTTCAGTTGCCCGGGAAACCGCAGGCAGGTAGTGATGCCCGACATCGTCGCAGACACGAGGTGGTTTAGGTCGCCGTAAGTCGGCGTTTTCAGCTTCAGGGTCCGGAAGCAAATGTCGTAGAGCGCTTCGTTATCGATGCAGTAGGTCTGGTCCGAGTTCTCTATTAGCTGGTTGACTGTTAAAGTAGCGTTGTAAGGCTCGACCACAGTATCGGATACTTTTGGACTCGGGACTACTGAGAACGTTACCATCATCCTGTCCGGGTATTCCTCTCGCAGATTCGACAATAGAAGCGTTCCGAGGCCAGATCCTGTGCCCCCGCCGATGGAATGTACTAGTTGGAAGCCTTGGAGGCAATCGCAGCCTTCAGCCTCCTTTCTGACGACGTCAAGTATAGCTTCGAGTAAATCTGCCCCCTCAGTGAAATGTCCTTTAGCCCAATTGTTTCCTGCGCCAGAATTTCCGAAGATGTAACTGTCGGGTCGGAAAATGGCACCCATAGGAGCGGAGCGAATGGAGTCCATGGTGCCAGGCTCCAAGTCGACCATGACGGTGCGGGGCACGAACTTGTTGGCGCATCCCTCGTTGAAGTACACGTTGATCCGCTCCAGCTGCAGGTCGGAGTCACCGCTGTAGCAGCCCTCGTTGTCCACGCCGTGCTCGTCTGATATCACCTCCCAGAACTGAAAGTTAAAGTAGTTTAGTGCAGTCTTTTTTTCTGTTTCTTGTACTTACACAAATAATTGACTCGTAGTCTCGATGATAAGGCAATGTTCGCAATAATCGGTAGGAGTCGCATTACTAAAAAGATTTCCCATCCTGTTCTATGGCTCATCGGTTTAGCAAGCTGGCAGTGAACATATTAGCAGTAGAACCGATGACGGAGCAAACGACTTCTCGAGCGAAGACCGCGTCTCGGCAAACTGACTGATGATATGCACAAGATGCCAGGCAGAAGCTGGATGCGAGAAGCAGAAAACAGATCACAGTGGCGTGCAATTAGAGAGACCTATGTCCAGCAGTGGACAAGTATGGGCTGATGATTCTATAGTATGTAGGTACACTTAGCCTGGTATTCAGAGTTGTTGCTTCTGAGTTTTCTCTAGAGCGTCTCAGCTGAGCGCAAACACAGATTTCACTGATTAATCTCATGTTTCTTGTATTTAATTTATACAGCTACGTACTTTATTTTAGCCTTTTTAATATGTCTATATGTTTATTTGTCTTACTTATTTGAGTTATAATAAGTCCCATACTATTTAATTTCCTTGAAAATGTTTGTTAATGTGCCTGGCATAGGCTTGTCTTGTACTACCGGCTTACCCCCTAGCTTCGCAACTAAGTACCTACTATATGAAAAGGCACTTACTTTATACCCGATTTGGTTACCACATCTTCCGACTTGAATGTTCACTATTTCTCGCATATTTAGGACACTTTTAGATTTGGTTCACACAAAAATAATAAAAACAAATATCTAATGAAACTTTAAGATAAGTACATGAAAAAAACACATTAAAAATAAAATATTTTACTTAATTACATCTACCTAGAGTAAAATCTAAAGATAAATTATTATCGAGGCCAACATGATTTCTTTATAAAATCTCTAAGGCATCGATTATGTTATGATTATGTTATGATTATCCAAGACTTTCGTTGATACATTCCACCCATGAACGTGTTAAGAAAAGCCTTTACTTTGGTTCTTTAGTAGTAAGTCCACGAAAGTGTTAAGTAACTTAAGTCACCTTATTACATAAAGATTATAACTTTACTAGCCCTCAGCGGTGTTCTCCGCAGTCTATACTGTTCCTGTGGGAATTTCGGAGCAAATTATTGACTTCGGGGTCATGATCCAGACCCGCTTTTTCTTACTCAACAAATGATAGCGTTTTCAATGGTATGCTTCTTTTCGTGAACAAAGTTTTTTTTGTTATAAATGTTTGTGTGGCCATTACAAACGATGAACATGGATAAAAAACTGTAAAAAATGGATAAAATACAAGTTTAAAATGTCTCTAAGTCACAACAAAGTATACTGTTGGAGTCGCTATAATTAAATGAGTTATAAAAAATTGGTCCGGAACATGAATCCCGAAGTCAGCCTGTATACTACTTTTATTAGGATGTATAAGCATTGTACAGTTATACATTACTAGCGAACCGTGCCGGTTTCGCACGAGTCATCATTGTTTCTCTAATTTATTATGTATGTGTTATTCTGTACATACAAACCTCTAAAATCACTCTATGTATTAAAAAGTTTTAAAGGCATACAAAGGGACAGGCAGTGCGGAGCGACTTTGTCTTATTATTATGTATTTATTGTAAAATTTCATTAATATCAGTTCGTAGTTGTCGCGTGAAAGTCATAAAAACAATTGCGAACATTAAAACTCTCACGTTTATATTAGTAGGATTATATTATTAACCAGTGCGACCGTCCCCGCTGGTACCCACCACCACCCTAGTCTGCGAGCTGTCATGAAAACAAACAACAGTATTTTCCTCAAAAACATGTATTTAAAAAAAATATTCATCAGTGAAAATTACAAAAACACATGACGTTCACTAAAACATCATATCGTATTGTAGGAACCTCGTGGCTTAACTTACACTCCTTTGAGGTTATACTCACGTACATATTGTATGTGGGTATTTACATTTGAATTCAAACAATCAATCAATCCTATACAACTATAGTACATCAAGGACTGCTAGAACAAGGTGAACTAAAGGTATATGACAGTGGCTACCTTAGTATTTTGGTTACCCGACCTAATAATAGAGTTATTGCTACACTTTTTTTTACACTCACGATATAGGCTAACGAAAGTCCTGTGTTTTGTGGCTGAGTAGATAGGTACCTGTATTTCGTAAAGACAAATTACCTATACATGTGTCAATCCTTGGGGAGTACTGCCTACCTTGTCTTGTGTATTATTATGATTATTTTTTGATGAAACGGGCGCGTACATTATAAAGTTGTCTCGAAGATAGTTGGAGTTGCATATCAAACCAGCGTACGTCGCAACCGCCGCACTCCAGTACACTCTTGAGCACGACGCATGCATCTGCGTCGAAACGTCGAGTAAAATAACAAAGGTAAGGTCACAGGGCCTTGTATTTGATTATATTCGCGCCGATATATCCAGTAAAATATTGAACTAAATGTGTTATTGGGACCGTAGCGATCTCCAATCTGCGATTGCTGACATCAAGACGCTGCGGAGGTCCGAATTCATTTGGAAAGAAAATAAACTCCTACAACAGTGTATACGACACAGTTGCAATCGGCAGCTCGTCGAGAGAAAAGCACCCTCAAGCCGTGAGCACACGGTTATTATACACACATCAAAAGTGTCTAGGGATCAACTACATTTTAGAAGATTGCAATCAAGAATATATTTTACAAAAACTGAATTCATTCATAATTTATTCAAAATGTGGTGACAAGCCATTGATACAGGCATGGGGAATTAGGTAGAAGACCAATCCAGAAGACTAGGTTTGATTTAAATAAATTAGATTTTTTTAAGAGCTAAAAATGTTCTTGATCCCTAGACACTTTTGATGTGTGTATCTAATATAATAAAATGTTCATGTCATGGCGACCGAGGGAGCTCTCCAGAGAACGGGCAGCAGCGCTCTCTGTGAGTTAAACCACAACACCACTGCGATCGCCAACCCGCCTGCCAAGCGTGGCGATTACTGGCATTCCAACCCATATGACGGATCACATTGCGGGAGGCCCTCGTCCAGCAGTGGACGTTATGTGGCTGATGATGATATAGCGGTTATTACGGTGCGAAATTAACCAAAGATAAGCGCATTCAGCTTACCTTTGTTGTTTGCTCCACGTTTCGACACAAATATGCATGTGCCATGGTCACGTGGTCACGTTATTCAGACTCTTTAAAAATGTCTGAACGAAAGTATTTAAAAAAAAAATCGGAAATGTGTCCGGCAGTCCTTGACAGAACGAACATTAAGAAATTCTGACTATTTATCATTTACGACAGTTAAATATATTATTATTTGATAATAAATCCTAGTACACATACAACATAATATATTTTATTATAAATTAAATCTTTGTTACAGTATATAGGTACATATTGACTAGCTTCAATATTTGATATGTTAACTTAACACCCATACACACAACACAGCAGATTTATATATATAGTTTCTTTTATGCTTCTAGGATCACATACAAGTAAAAAAAAATGAGGAGTTTACTTTAAAAAAATTCCCATGATAGAGCGATACAGAAGAATAAAGTAGTTGCACTTACTCTTTCGTTTCCCCTCTATCTTTGACAAAAGGATTTTTTTCTCTTTATTCTCACATTTAAAAACATAAAACTACTGTTATGTAGATGTCGCTGCTTTCAATCTATTAAAATTTCGATGTCATTAAAATTTTATTAAGATCTTGAAGCGATGGAAAAGAGAATTGTGTGCTTGAAAATTGATGTTTACAATTCCAGAAAAAAAAACTTTTTACTACTTTTACTATGAAATTACACTAAATACCACACGATAATGAGGCATTTTTTTCTATTATTTTGCTATTTTCTCAAAAGATGACGCTACGGTGTTCTATGTCGAGCATCAATCAAACCCTCTATGACTGAAACATCTTGCAACAACTTCAATCAGTATTAAAGAAGTGTCACTTTGAATTTAACTGACAGTCTGATTGACAATAGACACATAAACTGTAGTGCAATTCTCGTATTTTCGTCGATACTAAAATAGTCTCAACTTAGTGCAAACGCCCGTTTTCGTATTCTCGTATTACTATCGAATTTCAATAGTACGTCAAACGACTCGGAATCGTCAAAGCGTATTATCGTAAAGAAACAAACTAAAACTCTTTTCAAACAAACGGTATTCTGGTAATTTTTTAACTCGACTAAACTCGGGCGTAAGCTAAACCAAAACGTCATCGTGATCGAGCAAAAATACGAGAATTGCACTACTGGTCTCTACGCCATAGACGAAAATGACTTTAACCCATTAGCACCCACTGTACTCGGGGACTGACAAGTTATTTTATATTTATGAGCGTCTGTGGTCCAGTTGGTCGGATACTTGACTAGTAACCGGGAGGTCACGGGTCCGGCTACTGGACGTGTACCAATAGGACTCTTCTTCAGAGACTATGTACACAAAGCAACGCTCGTACGGCGAAGGACAACATCGTGATGAAACCCGCACACCAAAAGGTGTATGAACCCTATAACGGCGATGGGCTCACCCCGTGTCATGTTGGGTTAAATACGCTTGGTGAGCCATGGGCATTTGCTTAGCAAGTGCCTCTGCCTACCCCGCTTTGGGATTAAAAGGCGTGAAGTGGGTATTTGTATACTTGGTAATAAAAGTCAAAACCAAGTAAAGAGTAAGTATTCACTTAGGCGTTAACGGGTTAAAAATGCCTCATTATTTGACCCTCGAATACAAAGAAACCGTTATTTGCTAAGTAATCGAGGTTCAAACTTATTATTATCCTAACTAATGCAAATATTGTACAAAAGTAGACCGAAAATAATATTGATATTTTTTGCTTTTCCCCGCATTGTCGCCATAGTAAAAGTTGTTCATGTTGACGAGCCCAACAACGTTTGTAAGACCATTACTCGGGGTACTTTTACACTCTGTTTTGTTATGTTTGTATTGTAAATATCTGAACATAAAGATTAAATGCCTACTTATTTGTAAAAGTAACAACATTAAGTACCGTTCTGTGCTACATTTACGCATTATATTTTATTAGCTGTATGGCAGTGTTTGTGAAGATTTTTTCTATTATACAAAAAAAAAATTATAATGTATAAGTTCATTTAGAAACTACATAGTAAGACTGTGGAAGAAAAAACAACCCCGAGGCTTCTAGCCGTTACCAACAATACCCATACAAATAAAAAGTACCCGATTTTCGTTCCTGCTTCAATGCACTAGGTATAATAGAAAAAAATGCGTGCGACAAGACGATTACATTGATTGGTCACTCAAGACGAAACAATGGGGAGGAAGTCTAAAGATGAACGTAGATGGCGCTACGTACGCTTTACTTGTGAACCAATGAAGTCCAAAACAATCTGTTATCCCTTAATCAAACAAAGGCCATTGCCACTTGACCAACACATACTTTGAACCTTATTGAATGTCTTCATTGGAATTATCTAAAGATTTCAGAGAAGATATCACATAAGGGACTCTTGCCTATTTAATCAGACAAGTTATAGTGACAAAGGAAAATGTTCACAATTAAAAACCATCTAATATGGATGTCGTTGTTTTAGTTGAAAATCCTGACATTGATATTATCAAAATATTGGGAAACTAATCATCTATTTTAAAATATACGTAATTACATATGCCATGCGAACAGATTCTTTCGAGATTAGAAAAAATAATAGTAGAAAAGTAGAATATAGTAATATGGAACATTATCCAGACTCGATCACGGTTTCTAACACTCCTGCCGAGAAAACAAGGGCCCTGAAAAGTATTACCCCCTTACTAATAAACGCATTGTCACTTATAGAACGGTTATTACAGGTCTACTTGAACCGGATATTCCGTATTAGACATTCAACTGACAAGTTACGTTGAGCTTTGTGTATCTTCGAAATAGCAATTCCGCCATTATTAGTAAAGCCCTTACAGTTTTACTAACCGTGTCATTTCAGCTCGTAACTAGCGCCACCAGTTCCTCAGTTTCCTACCCCCATCTTTATTGCTAAGTTTTATTCACAATTTCAGCACGACTTACGAAAATATCATCACACCATGAAATGCTGGGGCGTCCATCTAGCTACATTCACATACCTAATCACCCAACAACAGTTTATTCTTCAGCAGGTATATATTCGCGTACACGCATCGGCTGTGCGATAAATACGGTACGTAGAAAGCTCTGAAAATCCTGTGCGATTTGTCGGCGTCAATGATCTGCTGCTTCGCCACGACCTCCCATTGGTCGGTGTCGGCGTGGTACGCCGGCTGATTGGCTGTCGGCGTTCCGATGTCCGAGTCCACTAGGTAATGACATTGTGACGGTTGGAGATAGGTGCTATTGTCCTCTTTGTTCTGGCCGTTGAAGTACGGATGAACTATGCGCGTTGCTGAAAGGATATAAATTATTGGTTTAAAAAAAAATACTACAGGACTAATACTTACAATGTCCAGGCGAATCAAATGTCAATATAATAATTTTAAATAAAAATAAAAAGCAAAGCCATTTTACGTTGTCGTAACTCCGGATCGGGGGGACCGATTTCGCTAATTCTTTCTTTGTTGTGCTCATTAATGACAGCAGAAGGTTATTATGAAAGAAAAAGAAATGACATCCACTGCTGGGCACAGGCCACCCTGGATATAGTTAAGACAGGACGTCTGTCGAGTCCACTAGTTTTAAATAAAAAAGAACCGAATTCATCCAGTACTAGTTGCCCGCCTCTACGATTTTTACCATCTTTTGTTCTCCTCCTCTTCGTTCCCTTCTTTGAAATATCTTATTTTCAGCATAAAAACGAATCATCAAAGTCGGTTGATAAACGACGAAAGTAACATAAAAAAAAAATAATATACTTCGTGTAAAAGGACCCCGAGCAATAGAAACGTTGTTGGGCTCGTCAATATGAACAACTTTTGCGGGGAAACGCAAAAACAAAATATCTCCTAATACAAGATAGACAGCGTTTCTAAGACCATTGCTCGGGGTCCTTTTACACTCTGTATAAGTTTGAATTGAGACAGACTCCTTTTTGAGGTCGCTTAACAATTGATTTTTATTAGGCGTGGTGAAACCAGGTACATTGAAGCCAGCCTTAAGGATTTGTTGCCGTAAAGGGTATAAGCCTAATGTATCTCTCTCGCCCCCTTAAGGACGAATTAAATTAAGTGTATAGCATACTTACAATCCCTTCCAGCAGAGTATGGTGCCGGCATTTGTCCATCAAAGTCGCTCTTTATGAATCGTATCGAGTAACCCTCGTCGGGAAGATGGAAGCTAGACGGGGACCGGTACCAGTCCTTGCCGAAGCACACGTACGACGGTACCGCGGTGTCCTGCGACGGCGGCAGGTGAGGCAACAGGGACATAGGACCGTGGTAGTTGTTGTATAACGCCACCGTTCGAGATATGCCTGGAATATTGTAATAAAAATAAATAAATAAATACACTTCACGCCTCTCTTTCAGACTCTTTTTCAGAGCCTATGTACGCAACGCAATGCTCGTACGGTGAAGGACAACATCGTGATGAAACCCGCACACCACAAATGAACCCTATAACGGCGATGGGATCACACGTTGGGTTAAATAGTGAACCGTGGGTACTTGCTTTAGCAAGTGCTCTGCCTACCCCTCTTTGGGATTAAAGGCGTATTTTTTATTTTTTTTTATTTTAACTTCACGCCTTTAATCCCCAAGAGGGGTAGGCAGAGGCACTTGCTAAAGCAAGTACCCACGGTTCACCAAGCGTATTTAACCCAACGTGACAGGGGGTGAGCCCATCGCCGTTATAGGGTTCACACACCTTGTGGTGTGCGGGTTACATCACGATGTTGTCCTTCACCGTACGAGCGTTGCGTTGCGTACATAGGCTCTGAAAAAGAGTCCCATTGGTACACGTCCAGTAGCCGGACTCGAACCCGGGACCTCCCGGTTTACAAGTCAAGGGTCCGACCAACTGGACCACAGACGCTCAATATTGTGAATTTGTTGTTTTGAACTTTGTTTTGGTTTTTTAACTGTGGAACATTATGGTTTGTGAACAAAGTTACATTGGTGAGAAAGTCCAAAGTTTTGCATCCAATGGGGATTTTTTTCTTTGACGTTTTTCTGACAGATATTCGGGCGGAGAACTGTCATTAATGTCAAAGTTTGTTTGGAAAGTATGACAGTAATGACAGTTATCCGCCCGAATCATCATCATCATCATCAGCATCTATAAATACAAAAGAAAGTCTTGTTAGTTACTCCACTTATAACACAAGAACGGCTGAACTGATTTAGCTGAAAATTGTCAGGGAGGTAGCTTAGAACCAGGAGAAGGACATAGGATACTTTTTCATCCCGTTCCTGTGGGACCCGTCACTATATAAAGGGTGTTATAGTTTGTATGAAGTTTTAATACTGACACTACGCGAATGAAATCGCGGGGCATCCACTAGTTAAAGATAAATTAATCTATATATATAAAAATGATTTGATGTTCGTTAGTCTCACTAAAACTCGAGAACGGCTGGACCGATTTCGCTAATTTTGGTCTTGAATTATACGTGGCAGTCCAGGGAAGGTTTAAAAGGTGTATTTCTTCCAATACACGAGGTACAAAGGTTTCCTATGGCAAAACAAATGTTTGCCGGGACAGCTAGTCTTGAATAAAAATAAATACACTTCACGCCTTTTAATCCCAAAGCGGAGTAGGCAGAGGCCAAGCGTATAATAATGTGAAAAAGATCCAGCACGTCCACGACAAAAGATCGTTGTCGAAATGTAGTTGCTGTGTTTAATGTAATAAATTACCGCAAGGGGTCCCTTGTTAAAAAACAATCTTCACGACCCCTAGAGAAGGCGTAGAAACGATTTTTTTTTAAAGAAAATCCCTCAATGATGTTACCAACATTACACTCATAAATCGATTCTACAATAAATCGAGTCTTACCAACACACAGTTGGACGTGTCAATCGATCTGTCAGAAATTGCTCCTAAGATGCAGACTATAGGTATTGTTATTTCCTTCACAAAAAGGGGTTCTGGTGTTTTTTTTTTTTACTATATAATACACATGTGCGGCTTAAACGTATTGTTGGCTTTTAGCTGTGAAGCTTGTGTTATGTGAATAAGAGCCATTTTTAAACATTGAATTGAATTGAGGTATTGTTATTGTTGGGTACCGATAGAAAATTACACTATTACGCTTTTCGCGTAATAATAATTAGATACCTAACCGTCGGCTCGCGTGTTTATACCTACCCAACAGTAGGTAAGTAGGTAAGTACCTACCTCGTACCTACCTCGCAATCCAAGTGGATTGCGAGGTAGGTACTTGCTTGCCGAATCATTCCACACTTTTCTCGATCTTTCTACTACATGCAAACGGATTATAAAAATGAGAGTTATTTAACGTAAGTAGTAGTAGGTACAGATATTGCTCTGGAACATTCCAGACGTCACTAGTAACTAAGTACATACTACTAGAAGGTTCTATTTGTATCTCTTACACACATGTGTGACTTAGTTGGGTATGTGTGCCGCGACTGGAATACTGAAATGATCTGTACGTCCTTTTACCGAACATTCGAGATCTTTCTATTACATTCGAATATCTATACTGACATAATACAAGTAGTTGGTCATAAGTAGTTGTACTTTCACACCACAAGAATTTGATTCGTCCTTCTGGAACATTCCAGTCGTTGGTGGTAGTTATCCAAGTACAGAGTCTTCTAGATGGTTCCATGAGTATCTGTTTTAGCATGTACTGTGAGGCACTGTGGTTTGTATGCGTCGACTTGGATACTGGAATGTTCTTTAGACCGCTCGAATTTCGAAATACTTCGCTATATCTCGACCCCCGGCCGTAAGGCAGACATTAGACGATGCGTTTTGATCTCAGTTTTACCACAGTCATGATTGTGATTGACGGATTTCTTATCGTCTAATATAGTGAATGATGTTTTAATTATGACTGATGGAATTGAATGACGCTTGCATGAGCGTTTAATGTCTGCCTAACAGTATAATTTATAATGTCTTCATCATCATCATCATCAGCCCATATTTGTCCACTGCTGGACATAGGCCTCTCCAATTGCACGCCACTGTGATCTGTTTTCGGCTTCTTTTTAATTTATAATGTCTAATCTAAAGAAAAGGTACAGCATAATCTCACCAGCGCCACCGGCGATCAGTACAGAGAGGCAGACGAGCGGCGCAGTGTACTCGAGGTAGTGTCGTCGCCGGGGCCGCCACAGCCGCAGCTCCGAGCCCACTGCGAACGTCATCTTCTGCACGCAGTCCAGCGACACGGCCGCGCACAACACCACGGCGCTGTACACTGGGTACAGGAACCTGCCGGAGTCATACTACGTTCTACAACACCAGATATAGGTAATCTGTTTATTACACACATCAAAAGTGCAGCATCAACAACGCCAACCACAGCTTCCAAGTAAGATCACACATCTAGTACTTAACCGATAAAGACAGTAAAATACACACATCAAAAGTGTCTAGGGATCAAGTACATTTTAGAAGATTGCAATCAAGAATATATTTTACAAAAACTGAATTCATTCATAATTTATTCAAATGTGGTGATAAGTCATTGATACAGGCATGGGGAATTAGGTAGGAGACCAATCCAGAAGATTAGATTTGATTTAAATAAATGTTTTTGATCCCTAGACAGTTTTGATCTGTGTAGCTGGCTCGGCAAACGCTGTCTTGCAAATATACATTATTAACAGTTTATCTCTGCTATTATACACATATATCTAAAAATCAATGCCACTTTTCAAAATCAAAGACCCCGGCAAGTCATTCCACATCCTGGCGGTTCGCACTATGAGACGCAAACCGTATGGCTCGTTTTTTTAAATAAGTTTTAAAAATTATGATTCTAAGGGTCTCTCTACCGCTTTTTGAAGATGTCGGAAGCGATTGTGTGTGTGTGTGTATATGATAAAATGTCAAACTACAAAATAATATTGATGATTAAGAAAAAAATAATTTATAAAAGCTTTAGACAAGTAGAACGCGCACTAACCTCTCCTCCTTGTGAGGCTGTAGAGCGAAGACGGCCAGCCATATGAAGAGCGGCGACAGCGAGAGCCAGTAGGGAAGGCAGAAGCTGGCTCGCGGCGCCGCGGACAGAGTCAGCACTGCACACGCTGATAGTAGCAGTGGGCAGGACAGGGCTAACACCTATGATGATGACATTATAACTCAATATTGTTCACCGGGTACTCGTGACCACGACGCATGCAACTGCGTCAAAACGTGTCGTGTAAAATACCAAAGGTAAGCTCCTTGACCTTATCTTTAACTTTTGTTTTCACGATTTTCAATTCTGGTCTTATAATAATAAACTTCAAAATCACTTGTCTAATGTGTATGTTAGACATTGGCGTTGAAAAGGTTATATTCGCGCCGATATACCCGTTGAACAATATTGACCTATGATAATAATAAGGACATTTATAAGTGGTATTGTAAGCTGTTTGCAGTACGTTTACATTTGGAAAAGTTTTCCTTTTGGAGCCTCCCGTATATATCCAATATGAATTATGCTCAAAATGTTAAATGCTCGAGATAAAAGGTTTGTATTGGCACACCACTACTATCACGATTCCACCGACCAATGGAGAATTTTCAGATTCCAAATGTTTATTGTGTAGATGTCGCTAGTAGGTGTCCAGGGTGACTACTGTCAGTTATACTGTATTTCAGGACATTTTTTTAAAATTATTTGAGTAAGTTATTTAAACTTCAGACACTTTTTTAACATGTAAACAAATAATAAATACATTTATTGTCAACTTCAATACTGACTGTTAGTCATTTCGTTGACATTTATCACCCCCCGCCCCCCAATACAGCTAGCGCCACCTGTCACACGTTACCCTAAAAATAACATCATTACATAGTATAAAACAAAGTCTCCCGCTGTCTATGCCTATGTATGCTTCATCATCATCAGCTCATACTTGTCCACTGCTGAACATAGGCCTCTCCAATTGCACGCCACTGTAATCTGTTTTGGACTTCTCGCATCCAGCTTCTGCCAACCATCTTGCGTATATCATCAGTCCATCTTGCCTGAGGACTCGAAAACTCGCTTGCCATCGGTTCTACGGCTAATATCAGTGGCGTGCCGTCCATAGAAGCAAATAAGCTCTGCATACCCTGGCAAAATGTCTAAAAATAGCGTAGTTAGATACCTACTCTACTCGTATG
>SJJU01070844.1:0-18410 GCA_012932125.1 Conopomorpha cramerella | reverse complement strand
TACGAGCGTTGCGTTGCGTACATAGGCTCTGAAAAAGAGTCCCATTGGTACACGTCCAGTAGCCGGACTCGAACCCGGGACCTCCCGGTTTACAAGTCAAGGGTCCGACCAACTGGACCACAGACGCTCAATATTGTGAATTTGTTGTTTTGAACTTTGTTTTGGTTTTTTAACTGTGGAACATTATGGTTTGTGAACAAAGTTACATTGGTGAGAAAGTCCAAAGTTTTGCATCCAATGGGGATTTTTTTCTTTGACGTTTTTCTGACAGATATTCGGGCGGAGAACTGTCATTAATGTCAAAGTTTGTTTGGAAAGTATGACAGTAATGACAGTTATCCGCCCGAATCATCATCATCATCATCAGCATCTATAAATACAAAAGAAAGTCTTGTTAGTTACTCCACTTATAACACAAGAACGGCTGAACTGATTTAGCTGAAAATTGTCAGGGAGGTAGCTTAGAACCAGGAGAAGGACATAGGATACTTTTTCATCCCGTTCCTGTGGGACCCGTCACTATATAAAGGGTGTTATAGTTTGTATGAAGTTTTAATACTGACACTACGCGAATGAAATCGCGGGGCATCCACTAGTTAAAGATAAATTAATCTATATATATAAAAATGATTTGATGTTCGTTAGTCTCACTAAAACTCGAGAACGGCTGGACCGATTTCGCTAATTTTGGTCTTGAATTATACGTGGCAGTCCAGGGAAGGTTTAAAAGGTGTATTTCTTCCAATACACGAGGTACAAAGGTTTCCTATGGCAAAACAAATGTTTGCCGGGACAGCTAGTCTTGAATAAAAATAAATACACTTCACGCCTTTTAATCCCAAAGCGGAGTAGGCAGAGGCCAAGCGTATAATAATGTGAAAAAGATCCAGCACGTCCACGACAAAAGATCGTTGTCGAAATGTAGTTGCTGTGTTTAATGTAATAAATTACCGCAAGGGGTCCCTTGTTAAAAAACAATCTTCACGACCCCTAGAGAAGGCGTAGAAACGATTTTTTTTTAAAGAAAATCCCTCAATGATGTTACCAACATTACACTCATAAATCGATTCTACAATAAATCGAGTCTTACCAACACACAGTTGGACGTGTCAATCGATCTGTCAGAAATTGCTCCTAAGATGCAGACTATAGGTATTGTTATTTCCTTCACAAAAAGGGGTTCTGGTGTTTTTTTTTTTTACTATATAATACACATGTGCGGCTTAAACGTATTGTTGGCTTTTAGCTGTGAAGCTTGTGTTATGTGAATAAGAGCCATTTTTAAACATTGAATTGAATTGAGGTATTGTTATTGTTGGGTACCGATAGAAAATTACACTATTACGCTTTTCGCGTAATAATAATTAGATACCTAACCGTCGGCTCGCGTGTTTATACCTACCCAACAGTAGGTAAGTAGGTAAGTACCTACCTCGTACCTACCTCGCAATCCAAGTGGATTGCGAGGTAGGTACTTGCTTGCCGAATCATTCCACACTTTTCTCGATCTTTCTACTACATGCAAACGGATTATAAAAATGAGAGTTATTTAACGTAAGTAGTAGTAGGTACAGATATTGCTCTGGAACATTCCAGACGTCACTAGTAACTAAGTACATACTACTAGAAGGTTCTATTTGTATCTCTTACACACATGTGTGACTTAGTTGGGTATGTGTGCCGCGACTGGAATACTGAAATGATCTGTACGTCCTTTTACCGAACATTCGAGATCTTTCTATTACATTCGAATATCTATACTGACATAATACAAGTAGTTGGTCATAAGTAGTTGTACTTTCACACCACAAGAATTTGATTCGTCCTTCTGGAACATTCCAGTCGTTGGTGGTAGTTATCCAAGTACAGAGTCTTCTAGATGGTTCCATGAGTATCTGTTTTAGCATGTACTGTGAGGCACTGTGGTTTGTATGCGTCGACTTGGATACTGGAATGTTCTTTAGACCGCTCGAATTTCGAAATACTTCGCTATATCTCGACCCCCGGCCGTAAGGCAGACATTAGACGATGCGTTTTGATCTCAGTTTTACCACAGTCATGATTGTGATTGACGGATTTCTTATCGTCTAATATAGTGAATGATGTTTTAATTATGACTGATGGAATTGAATGACGCTTGCATGAGCGTTTAATGTCTGCCTAACAGTATAATTTATAATGTCTTCATCATCATCATCATCAGCCCATATTTGTCCACTGCTGGACATAGGCCTCTCCAATTGCACGCCACTGTGATCTGTTTTCGGCTTCTTTTTAATTTATAATGTCTAATCTAAAGAAAAGGTACAGCATAATCTCACCAGCGCCACCGGCGATCAGTACAGAGAGGCAGACGAGCGGCGCAGTGTACTCGAGGTAGTGTCGTCGCCGGGGCCGCCACAGCCGCAGCTCCGAGCCCACTGCGAACGTCATCTTCTGCACGCAGTCCAGCGACACGGCCGCGCACAACACCACGGCGCTGTACACTGGGTACAGGAACCTGCCGGAGTCATACTACGTTCTACAACACCAGATATAGGTAATCTGTTTATTACACACATCAAAAGTGCAGCATCAACAACGCCAACCACAGCTTCCAAGTAAGATCACACATCTAGTACTTAACCGATAAAGACAGTAAAATACACACATCAAAAGTGTCTAGGGATCAAGTACATTTTAGAAGATTGCAATCAAGAATATATTTTACAAAAACTGAATTCATTCATAATTTATTCAAATGTGGTGATAAGTCATTGATACAGGCATGGGGAATTAGGTAGGAGACCAATCCAGAAGATTAGATTTGATTTAAATAAATGTTTTTGATCCCTAGACAGTTTTGATCTGTGTAGCTGGCTCGGCAAACGCTGTCTTGCAAATATACATTATTAACAGTTTATCTCTGCTATTATACACATATATCTAAAAATCAATGCCACTTTTCAAAATCAAAGACCCCGGCAAGTCATTCCACATCCTGGCGGTTCGCACTATGAGACGCAAACCGTATGGCTCGTTTTTTTAAATAAGTTTTAAAAATTATGATTCTAAGGGTCTCTCTACCGCTTTTTGAAGATGTCGGAAGCGATTGTGTGTGTGTGTGTATATGATAAAATGTCAAACTACAAAATAATATTGATGATTAAGAAAAAAATAATTTATAAAAGCTTTAGACAAGTAGAACGCGCACTAACCTCTCCTCCTTGTGAGGCTGTAGAGCGAAGACGGCCAGCCATATGAAGAGCGGCGACAGCGAGAGCCAGTAGGGAAGGCAGAAGCTGGCTCGCGGCGCCGCGGACAGAGTCAGCACTGCACACGCTGATAGTAGCAGTGGGCAGGACAGGGCTAACACCTATGATGATGACATTATAACTCAATATTGTTCACCGGGTACTCGTGACCACGACGCATGCAACTGCGTCAAAACGTGTCGTGTAAAATACCAAAGGTAAGCTCCTTGACCTTATCTTTAACTTTTGTTTTCACGATTTTCAATTCTGGTCTTATAATAATAAACTTCAAAATCACTTGTCTAATGTGTATGTTAGACATTGGCGTTGAAAAGGTTATATTCGCGCCGATATACCCGTTGAACAATATTGACCTATGATAATAATAAGGACATTTATAAGTGGTATTGTAAGCTGTTTGCAGTACGTTTACATTTGGAAAAGTTTTCCTTTTGGAGCCTCCCGTATATATCCAATATGAATTATGCTCAAAATGTTAAATGCTCGAGATAAAAGGTTTGTATTGGCACACCACTACTATCACGATTCCACCGACCAATGGAGAATTTTCAGATTCCAAATGTTTATTGTGTAGATGTCGCTAGTAGGTGTCCAGGGTGACTACTGTCAGTTATACTGTATTTCAGGACATTTTTTTAAAATTATTTGAGTAAGTTATTTAAACTTCAGACACTTTTTTAACATGTAAACAAATAATAAATACATTTATTGTCAACTTCAATACTGACTGTTAGTCATTTCGTTGACATTTATCACCCCCCGCCCCCCAATACAGCTAGCGCCACCTGTCACACGTTACCCTAAAAATAACATCATTACATAGTATAAAACAAAGTCTCCCGCTGTCTATGCCTATGTATGCTTCATCATCATCAGCTCATACTTGTCCACTGCTGAACATAGGCCTCTCCAATTGCACGCCACTGTAATCTGTTTTGGACTTCTCGCATCCAGCTTCTGCCAACCATCTTGCGTATATCATCAGTCCATCTTGCCTGAGGACTCGAAAACTCGCTTGCCATCGGTTCTACGGCTAATATCAGTGGCGTGCCGTCCATAGAAGCAAATAAGCTCTGCATACCCTGGCAAAATGTCTAAAAATAGCGTAGTTAGATACCTACTCTACTCGTATGGGTAGGTATCTACTAAGAGAAATTACATTCTAATCTATCTACTACAAAATTAGTATCGGAATTTTGTTTTTTTACAATGCATATTGAAAACACAAATTCCGTCTCAACCAATCAAAACATTAATCTCTCATTAATCCTTTCTCCCGCGCGTCAACGAAAACAAATGCATGCGATGTTGCCTCTTCGTTCCATCGGTAGGTAACACAAATTTCGCATCAACCAATCAAAACAATCATAGAATTTGGCGCGACAAAGAAAGAAAATGCATGCGTTTCCGCATCGTTGCATCGTAGTACTAGGTCTAGGTCGAAGAAGCTGAACGACCGCCAGCTTATCAAAGTTCTCTTTCACTCTTATATATCTGTCTCATTTCGCGTTTACCGCGCTCTAGGATTTGGGAGTTACTATGGGGAAAACTTGCCGCAGGATAAGCGCAGCCTCCCCCGCGTTTTTACATACATTCTTCGAATAATAAGGGCTAGAATGCTACGAAAAATATCAAAATATGCGTGTGTGTGCGTGAGAGCGTAGGTGCCGGCCACTTGACATTGTGTTGACATAATTTGGCAGTTTGCTTTCTTTCTTATTGGAGTCTGCATTTTTTTATTTTCGCTTCCGCGTTTTTTTTTGTTAAATTATAAAATTAGATAAAAATGGAAAGTATTAGGTGTGAAAGTGATGCGTGTAAAAGTGTTTGTTTACAAAAGTTAATAGTGGGTCGATTTTTTGGACTAAATATGAGTGAAAAGTGCAGTGTAATGGCCGAAATTTCGAAGGGATTGTTTTACGTTAGTTTGAATTTGGAGCAAAAACAAGGTAAGCTAAGGTTTTCTGCTCTTAAACGTATACATACATACCTAAGAAACACCCAGGGACAAAACAGACTGACTGACCTATCTATGATTGGTATTGAAAAGCGGTTGCTACTTGATGCGAAACGTTCCCTTCTTTTTACGAAAACGTTATAAACGAATATGTAAAGAAAGACAGGCGTGTGGAATTAATATACAAATAGACAGTGCATTTGTGTAGGTAGTTCGGCCCACATTTATAGGTAGGTAGAAATAGGTGTGTAGTGCTCTAAAAAGAAGAAAGCAACATCCCCAACGGCCCCTTTCGAGGCCACATCTGATATCTCGTGATGGATATGTTACTGTAATTGTATCATTCACTTGGTGTTGGAGGTGGTCTCATGAGTGTCACTCAACAACCGAACAGGAAGTAATCCCCGATCCAAGTATCTACCGACCCAATAACTCCGATCATCTGGATGCGGCATATTTCGGTATGTTTTTTTTTAATGACGTAACTCCCTAAAGTACACAGCTTACCCTGAAAAAAAAGTCACGGCACGCCACTGATCGTCACCAAGACCGAAGGCCGAGATTGACCTTAACACCATCCTGATTTTATTGAAGGAACAATCACGAGCCCTTAATGAAAGCCAAAGGGAAGCTCGGGAAGCCCGGGAGGCCCAGGAGAGACAGGCTAAAATACAGGAGGAGCAGTACATGAAGCTGTGTATGAGCCAGTGGGAAGCCGAGGAGAGACTTTCAATGCGTCTGAGCACTAATCAGCGCGAAGCTCAGGAAGCCCAGGAGAGACAACAGAAAATCCAGGAAGAACAATCACGCTTGCTCTGTGAAGTGCGTGAAGCTATTGCAGAGTGGAAAAACGAGATTAAGGAATTAAAAGGGAGACTATTCGATATGGACGAAAAGTTCGAGAACCGTGTAAAGAACGTCAAGGAGAAATTGGAGGAACACGAAACTCATGTGCAGATCATGAAGAATGAGATCAGGAAACTGGAAGTTAAGGTGGCTGCCGGGATCAGCAGCAGGTCTGAGGGCTCTGTACCGGTGCGTGGGAACTTCAAGGTACCTCCGTTTGACGGTACTTCCTCGTGGAATGCGTACAAGTTGCAGTTCGAGTCTGTCTGTCAGACCAATGGATGGAGTGAAGAGGAGGCGAAGACAGCACTCACACTGGCTCTACGAGACGAAGCTCTCGCTGTACTGGAAGTCTTAGGTGATGAGAGGACTTATGGCCGCCTACTTGAGGCGCTAGAGACTCGCTATGGAGACCGACATTTGGAGTACGTTTTCAGAGCACAGCTGAAGGATCGCAGCCAGGGCCGGAACGAGTCTCTGTAGAAGTGGGCCTTGGAGATAGAGACATTGGTGAGAAAGGCGTACCAGTCGGCATCCGCCTCTTTGGTAGACAGCATGCTACTTCAAACTTTCATCGATGGTATTCGTGATAAGGAAGTAAGAGCTGCTGTTCGATTGGGGCATCATGGAAGTTTGAAGGATGCAGTAGCTCATGCATTGGAGGTGGAGGCCGTACGTCGTGACTCGAAGCCACTTTCAGTGAGAAAGGCTTGTGCGAGTGAAGTGCCTTTCCGTGACCGCGAGTATGTACCGCGTTGTTATCAGTGTGGTGAACGCGGGCATTTGCAGTCCAGTTGTCCAAAAAGGAAAAGGGCCCATAGAAGCGCCGATAGCACAAACCTTGGGAGGAAGCTGCGGAAGCCGGGGGACTTGGTCAATAGGCGTTCCGTTACGGATAGGGTTGGAGATAAACGCAATGGGCTGGAAGAGGTACGCAGTGGCGTTCGTTATAATGGGCTATGGAACAGCAACACGATGAGGCAGCAACATGACTGGAGAGTTAATAAATCGCAGTTCGAGGAGGGTTCCCTAGTGTGGTTGCGTGACTCGCTACATCGCCGTTGGGATGGACCATATAAGGTAGTGACCAGGATTAACAACGTCACGTATCGGATACAGAGAACCCATCGCAGTCCATGCAAGGTTGTGCACGTCGACCGGCTGGCCCGATACTATGGAGATAATCCTGCTCGAGACGAGCACGTTTTAGAAGGGGGTAGTGTTACGCCCCGGGGTCGAGAAACAACGGCTAGAATGCCGTAGAGGTACGTCGAACATTCGAGAGTCCTAAAGAACACTCCAGTATCCAAGTCGAATGTAGTAGAAGGATCTCGAAAGATCGAGAAAAGTGTGGTATATTTCGGAAGCCACAAGTACACAAGTACTTACACCACAAGTAGGTATAAACACGCGAGCCGGCCGACGCGACGTTTAGGTATTTAATTATTATTATTAGAAGTCGACTCGAGAATGTACCTGAACCTACTCGAATGTTTGGATTGTGTACCGTTGGTATATAAAGAGCGACGATCGAGTCGGCGGGACAGTTTCAACTAAACAGCGATACAGTGAACATCAAGAGAGAAAATTAAATAGAGTTAACAAGTGATTGTGTGATTAAAAGTGTTTATTAGCGGTTTTAGTTTAACGATTGTAATTAGTTTGTGTAATGACGGTGTCGGAATAAAGTGTAATTCTTGATTTTCGTAACAGTGTCATTTTTCTATCGGTACCCACCCCCCACGTACGTAACAATAATATTATCTCTAGACATTTTAAACAACTTACCGGCGAAGGGGCTACTAAGGGCTTATTCTCCACCGCAGCTTTTGTCGTCGTCAATTGAGCTTTCAGAATCGGTGACGCTGGTCCTAAAGAGAAAAATACAAAAAATATTTTACCTTATCTTCTTCGGTCTATGATTCCACCGAGGAACAAACAGTATAGCAAAGTTTGTAATCAAAAAGTTTGACATGGTGAAGTGAACAATTGTTCGTGAAATGAGGGATAACTGACGTAAATAGAAACGTGACGAAACGTGTTTTCTTATCCATGTTTTACAGAGGAAACATTTATATGTGCTATATCAACATGCTGTATTTAATGTACTAACTCATGCATTGCAATACATTACAATTTAAAAGAGAAAACAAACCTGTATTCTGGTTAGGTCGGTTCGGTTGAACTTTAGCCTTTATTCCCACGTACATAAGTTGCGTTTCCCCTGACGGAAGCGTGACGTTGTTCGGACCCACTGAACCGCCGAACACCGTTCTGGTGGAGCATAATTAACGAATGAGTACAGCTAGTACAGAATAAAAGATGTTTGGAGATTACCTTATGTTAACCTGTAGCAAATTGAACCGTTCGGCTCCTTGAGGCGTTATATCGAAGTCCCACATTTTCCTTATACCTAAAAGTCTAAATAACTTAGTACCCAAAATGCATGAAATTTGTTTTGAGTACATGCAATTTCCAAACTGTACCAAAAATCCTAATTATAAACACCAAAAACCTAATTATAATAAAGAAAAACACAGATATAAGCTTTTTGACCAGCCACTTATTAGTACTAATTATGCTCAGAATTCGCCAATCCGAAGATGGCGTGAAAAGTACTCGAAACCGAAGGTCATGTATGAAAAGATGTATGAATGTAGATGAAGCGAAAGGGGTATGTCAGGACCGTGACAAATGGAGATCTGTAGTCTTTGCCTCCCCCTCTGGGAGACAGCATGAAGCTGTATGTATGTAATCTCCAATTATTGCGCCGTACTCGCACCTACAACATAATTCAACTCAGTCGACCCATTTCATGGCTCTAGGTACACTTTTTAAAGAGATCCATCCCGTCAATCACTTCACTTCACGCCTTTAATCCCAAAGAGGGGTAGGCAGAGGCACTTTGCTAAAGCAAGTACCCACGGTTCACCGAGCGTATTTAACCCAACGTGATAGGTGGTGAGCCCATCGCCGTTATAGGGTTCACACACCTTGTGGTGTGGCGGGTTTCATCACGATGTTGTCCTTCACCGTACGAGCGTTGCGTTGCGTACATAGGCTCTGAAAAAGAGTCCCATTGGTACACGTCCAGTAGCCGGACTCGACCCGGGACCTCCCGGTTACAAGTCAGTGTCGACCAACTGGACCACAACCTCCAAAAATTAGATAGGTAAATAAAACTAACCTGTTATTAACTTGGATAGATAATTACCTGACCAGTCTGGGAAACGCATGTTGTGGTATGACGGGCCGTCGTGCTAACTTGGCGCAGGCGGCCGCGTATTGTCTGTGAAGCTCTGCCGCCGGACATACACCGTTGGACCCACTTGGCAGAGGCTCGTACGAGGCACGGAGCCATGCTAGGGCGAATTGCTCGTTCTCCTGTTTGGTAGATATTGGCTGAGTTTCAGAAAGGAGCTTCAAGTTTAAAGTGACTTTGTAATTTAACTGGCTGACCCGGTTAACGTTGTTTTGTCAATATCCATTATAAATAGTGTTTGTCTGCTGTTATGTGCATGTATTTTACCTATATACCATCCTCAAGAATTACTACTAAAGACAACCGAAACAAAATCCCTTGTGTACTTCTAAAAATTTAAGCATACTTAACGATTGAAAATTATTACACACACAATTCCCCAAAATCATTATATCTAGTGCCCAAGGTGGAACCTGTATGGTCGTATGAATAAAAAAAAATTACTGATTTCAAGCTTCAAATATGTCAAAAGTAGTTCCCAAACATCTCACGGGTGGCGCTAATCAGACACGATCTCAAGGAGAAACTCACTTTAGAACTGTCAACAGAAAATAAAACTATGACATGACAACCCTATCTAAGTAATACCATCTATGGACATTACAGCGCATACATTTTTCTTCTTATTTCTATACCGCCTTTAGTTTAATAACTATTTGGGATCCAAGAGAGAAGGCTAGGGTCCCCCGGGATCTAGCCCAGTCGTCACTGATTGAGCTCTTGTCTATTCTGGATGCCGCCGTAGATCCTGGCTCTAACAGGAATCACAGTGGTGGGAAAGTGGGTGGGAATATCCCGGAATCTATGGACATTTGTTAGAACTGCAATAAGTCACTTGTCAGAAAACCTCCCATTGCGCAAAAAAATCCACCTTTGGATTTAGAGACGTCACTTTATTTTTCTAGTTATGTTCATTAAAAACACATACACTTCACGCCTTTTTAATCCTAAAGCGGGACTTAAGGCAAGCCCATCGCCGTTATAGGGTTCACACACCTCGTGGTGTGCGGGTTGCATCACGATGTTGTCCTTCACCGTCGTTTACAAGTCAAGTATCCGACCAACTGGATAACAGACGACTAATAAAAAAAAGAATAAGTCATACCTGTACAGTTTTCTGTTGCAAATGTTGCATGTGAATGTTGTTAGCGAGCGGCGCCGCGGCCGGGCCCGGGGACTTCAGCGGGGACGACGCTTGAGGCTAAACAACAAACATACAATATTCAAGTAACCTTTTAACCCTTAGTCAAACAAAGGCTAGTATATAGTAAGCCTTGGCGATTTGAAAAGATTCCAGTTTCTTCCTGGTTCTTCTGGCCAGTAAAAGAAATTAATTCGAACCGGGGACGATTACTTTTGTTTTTAAAGTCATAAATTACGTTCATCAAGCTTTGTGTTATGCTACTGTATATCTGTATGTTATAGCACTTATAATGATGAAAAATAAATTATTTGAATTTGAATTAATATTCCCACTTGACCAACACATATGTACTTTGAAACTTATTGAATGTCTTTCTTCACTGGAATTATCTAAAGACTTCAGAAAATAATCACATAAGTATCTAACACTACAGATCACATACCTATTTATACATTAAACAATGCTGTCACATTGTACTTAAAAGCTAGTTTTGATCATAAACATCACCCGGGTTTATGTGATGGAGTCTGTTATTAGAATAAAAAAACGTCAATAGAGTCCAAAATCCATTTAAAAAATGCCTAACCTTGTCTGGAGGGTTAACTGCCAGCTTAAAAGGTTATTTTTCTAACAACGTCAAAATCAAAAACGTTGTCGAAACTCGATTTAGTCCCGAGAGACTAACCCATGATAGGAGCTCTATTGCAATAACGAAAAAAATTTACACCTTCATACAGATTTACTGATCAGTCAATTGTCACTTTATATATATGCTAATTCTTTTTTTCGTTTTTAAAGTAGGGTTTTTTTTTAACTGGGTGGGTAGACCTATATTTTAGTACGTTTCTTATTATTTGGATAAAAGATAATAAAAAAGTAAAATAGCCGTGTGGTGACGGCGAATAGAATACATGTGTCACCACCCCAGCCCAACTTTTCCCGTCATGGGGGTCGTAAGAGGCGACCGAGGGAGCTCTTCAGAGAACGGGCAACAGCGCTCTCTGTGAGTTAAACCACAACACCAACCCGCCTGTCGAGCGTGCCGATTACTGGCATTTCACCCCGAGTGACGGATCTCATTGGGGGAGGCCCCTGGTCCAGCAGTGGACGTTATGTGGCTGATGATGAAATTATGAAAACTTCAGAAACTTTAGTAACATGTGAACCTCCAATACCGACTGCTTGTCGTCAGTCATTAAACCCTTAATCAAACAAAGGCTAGTATATAGCCACTTGACCAACACATACTTTGAACCTTATTGAATGTCTTCACTGGAATTATCTCAAGATTTCAGAGAAGTTATCAGAGAATAATCACAAAAAAGCATGTAACACTACAAGACACACACATACCTATTTAAACATTAAACAATAATTTCAAATTGTACTTTAAAGCTAGAATGTATAAGAAACATCAGCCGAGATTACGTGATGGAGTCGGTAATTAGAATAACAAACGTCGATAGCGTCCAAAATCCATCATAAACACACCTAACCTTGTCTGATTATGGGTTAATACAACTAGCGCCCAACCAAAACCAAACAAAATCCATATAATCTAACGTACCGGCACACCGCTAAACGCCATTGGATGTTGCTGCGGCACTTTCTGTTGTAATTGTTGTTGCTGTGGTGGTTGTTGTTGCTGCTGCTGTTGTTGTTGTTGTTGCTGTTGTTGTTGTTGTTGGTCGGCGGCGGCTCCGCTCACAGTCTCCACTACACGCATTAGTATGCAGGCTCGAGGTCCGTAGCTCTGTGCCTGCGTTATGAAAAGATTAATTAACAATAGTAAAGAAAACGCGAAGCTGAATTTTAATGACTTTGTATCGAACCCAAACGGACTTTGTATTGAATAAACGTATATTACGTACAAATCGATTAATAAGAGATAGTATCTTCACACATTTACAGGTGCGTAAGCATGCGCTTTTGTAGTATCTGTGAATAAACGAGCGGCGTGACATCACTGTATACAAATACAGAGCGATTGTTTTCATTTTCCGATATAAGCCACGTGGCAAACAAGACGTGTGGCTTAGTGACATTAATAAAAAAAACATGCTGTATTCCCAGATCAAAACAACTAGACTTGCAATCCTAAACCGACATTTAGAATAATAAAACGAGACAACGATGTGACAAACATGCAGGAGAGAAAGAGTAAGAAAAAATATGTTCTGTCCCTTACTGCGTATAGTTCGCGCATTTCATGATTGCGCGCGGGCCTTTATAAATTAGCCATTATAAATTCGAAATATTTTGAAGTCGCTTAAACTAAACACAGATTTTAAACCACTCACCTCAACAGTAAGCAAAGAAACCAATGTATGTGCCAACCCCGGAGCCGCTAGTACGCAGTCACACGCCCTTTGTCCCAAAGAAGACACCGCGTACACGCATTCCAGAGTACAAACTAGTACCATTATATCCCTTAAGGTTATTAGGGCACACACGTCGCAGTACACCTGGAAAAAGAGATGGGATATTTATTGGGATCGAATCTTAAAACGTTTGTAAATGCCTCGGTACCGTCAAGTTTCGTTCCCATTTCGATTTCCCGTTTCAAAGCTGACTACGAACTAGTTACGGTTTTTATCCCGTATCGAATCCAGCTACCAATTATAGCTTCGAAATGGGAATTAGCAAAAGGTAAGTTAAAACTATCATCCAAGTTAAAAAGATCTTTTGGGAAATTGACTGTAAAACTGGCTGTATACAAGGCATGTAGAATTGGATCTCTTTTGAAGCACGCTATGAAAAAAAAGGAAAAAACCGTGAGAAAATCGCATGATGTGTCAACGTATTTTAAATTATGTTTGGTGAATTCTGGTCATTTGTTACCTTAAGATGTATCAAGTATCTTTATTGCATTGCAAGTTAACAGCGGAAATTACATATAGGCATTAAGTCACAACAAGGAAGTCTTTTACAGAGATTGCAATAGTAGCGAATTAAACTTATGAACTAATAGGTGATAATTTCTAAATTTATTTTTTAATCTTAATTTGATGTGCTTTGGTATTCTCTCATTGGTAAGAAGTAAAACCAAGTTATATACTACAGATTTTTCTCGCTAGATGTCGCTGTTTTCAGTCACGTTCGTGTTGGTCTCGGCTGGGAAAAATCTTCCGTTGTGCCGTGTGGTGACGGCGAATAGAATACAAGTTTCACCACCCCAGCCCAACTTTTCCTGTCATGGGGATCGTAAGAGGCGACCGAGGGAGCTCTGCAGAGAACGGGCAGCAGCGCTCTCTGTGAGTTAAGCCACAACACCACTGCGATCGCCAACCCGCCTGCCGAGCGTGCCGAAAACTGGCATTTCACCCCAAATGACGGATCTCATTGGGGGAGGCCCTCGTACAGCAATGGACGTTGTGTGGCTGATAATGGGAAAAATCTACTACGAAAAAGCACTCTTGAATAAAAAAGAAATCTAATCAATCTCAACTCACTTTTGCCTCCAAGTTCTTGAGCAGAACTTCCTCGTTGGCCTCGTTCTGTGCCAACTTGTTGAGCATCTCGAGTCCGGCCAACACTCGGGCACGATCCTTCGACACCAAACAAGACTGGATCGTTGATAATATGTGGCGGGATATTAGGCACGTTGCTGGGTCCTACGGAATATACAACATCCAGTTAGATATTTATTGTTATGTGCATATACGATAGGAATCCTGAATGAGCTGAAAAGGAACGATGTGGTAGTATTAAGGGCAAGTTTTATATACTGCTTGTAAAAGGACCCCGAGCAACGGCTTTAGAAACGTTTACTTTTTTTTTGCGTTTTCCCTGCATTGTCGCCATAGTAAAAGTTGTTCTAATTGACGAGCACACCAACGTTTATAAGACCATTTCTCGGGGTCCTTTTATATGCAGTGTAAGAGAAATTTAACTTTTAAAATCCTTTGTTTTCTGAGTAGTATGATCACGCGTCCCGCAGGTAAAATTGGATTGTTATACATATAACAAACTCGAAATAGACCAATCAAATTTTACAATATTGTAGCACATACGTCAGTAGGGTGAATCCTTCAATAATATTTCCTAAGGAATCGCTTAAAATATATATAGAAATTCTATATATAAATAACATTGTTTAGGCGAGTTATGTCCGAATATAAATAGTTCATCATAATCTTCAGCCCATACTTTTCCACTGCGGGACATAGTTGTAGGCGCTTGGTTGAGGCGTCCCAACATACAAGTTTGGTTTAAGGAGTGATTGTTATGTTTGTACTTACCTTTATAACAAGTTCAGCACAAAGGTTTCCTAGTGTATCAAGGCCGGACTGTCGCAGAGTGCCCACCCAGCAGTTTGCGCACAGGATGAGAAATCTGTTTTTAAAATGATATGAAATGAGCCATCAATACATAGTATAAAACGATCGCCTCCGGCTGTCTGAATGTGAAGTCCAAAAGTCCGCAATGGATTTTGATGCGGTTTTCTTTAATATATAGACTGATTCTTGAGGAAGGTTTCTATGTATAATACATACATATATTAACAAAGTTAAGAATAGGCAAAACGTTTGCCGGGTCAGCTAGTACTATATTAAATTAATATGTAATAAGTATATAGGTATTTTGGCTTTGGGCAAAGAATAATGACCCTTAAGTGTTCCTGAACCTCAGATGGTAATTAAGCGCATATTCCCATAAAAACAATGTGATGTTACGTCGATTCTTCGTATGAGGACAGTTTGGTTGTATGATTATCATTATCAGCCCATATTCGTCCACTGCTCGATATAAGCCTCTTCAATTGCCCGCCACTGTGTTTCACACTCGTTTTCGGCTTCTCGCATCCACCTTCTACCGGCCATCAGTCCACCTTGCCTGAGGGTGCATGTATAAATGGTCTGAACTTATTACTTACCTAATAAGTGTGGTACTTCGCGTGAGCATAGGCAAATTGTCGTCGTGGAAGGACAACGAGCGGACTATAGAGGCCACTTGAAGTACCCGTTGCGTGTAGAGACAGGCGGCACCGCCCGTTATCTCGCCGGCAAACAGCTGATCTTCCTCCGTAGGCTCCGATACCCAGTCCTCTAAAGGATCCTGCTGGGTAATGGTAAGGGTTTGTGGTCACTGGTGTTACTGTGTTTCTATAATAGTGTTTATAGTTACAACTATATAGGAATAAAACAGTATTATACATTTATCAGACACTGTAAAATCAGAAATGAAAATGTTTAAAAGGTAAAACAACAGCTTGGCAAAAAATAGTAGAAATTAAATATGGCAACAATTTCTCTGTAAAGCTGTCAAAATCTGACGTTTCACAGTAGTGTTGCCACTTCAGATATTCAAGACATTTTTGACAAGCTATATTAACGCTGTCGTTAGACATCTTAATTTTTACTTAAAAACATTTAATCTATGGAACACTTTAACAAGAATACCAAGTACATTTTTATATTTACACGTGTTTAACCTCACATAGTTGCCACTTAACAGTATTACAATCAGTACCTAAAACATAAATCGTATATCATATCCTGTCACAGGAGGTTTTGTACTTGGTCTTTAGCATGAACATTTTGGAAAACAACGCACGAAATAATATTTTACACAACACAGTAGCAGTCCTACCTTTCGTTTGGTTAAAACCCAAAAACCAAACAGCACGCAACGTTTTTTTTGTAGTCACCAATCTCCACACAAGGGCAACATCCGCGGCCACGCGGCTCCGCACTAACTATCAATCGCTAGCAGAATGAGGCATTTTTTAAATTTAGTTTGCTATTTTCCCAAAAGATGGCGCTACGGTGTTCTATGTAGTTCAATCAAACCCTCTTTGAATGGATCTTCTTGCCACAACTTCAATCAATATTGAAGAAGTGTCACTTCGTAGTTGGCTGCGTCTGATTGACAATCGACACAGACAAGTAACCTCTAGATAAAATTGAACTTAAAAATGCTTAATTAACCGGAACCTTAAAAAGGAGGTTTGAGAACCTCCTTTCCTTCTTTGCTATGTTTTTTATGTTTGTTACCTCATAACTTTTGGCTGAGTGAACTGATTTGTATGATTCTTTTTTATATGAAAGCTGATACCTCCTGTTTGGTCCCGTTTATGCTGTTGCTCCATGAGGAAACTGCAAAATTTTGATGGTTCTATTTATATATTTATTAATTAAAAGCTTTATTTAACTTGCAATGTATGTATGACAGTACGGGTCAAATCTTGCAACTCTATTTTGAAGCAGATGTTCTCAGCCGATTGAGCTGAAATTTTGTATACAACTTCAGTTCGGATGACAAACGCATGGTTAACTATGTGACGACGTACTCCTCCGAAACGGCTTTACCGTACACCTAACTACCAAATTTTACATGCGTATTCAGTAGGTCTGAGTATCGGCTACAATATATTTTTTACGCATCTACCCCGCATCTCCCAATGCACGGGGTACAAAGGTAAAAGGGTTATTATGGCAAAACAAATGTTTGCCGGGACAGCTACACACATCAAACGTGTCTAGAGATCAAGTAGAAGAATTCATTCATAATCTATTCAAAATGTGGTGATAAGTCATTGATACAGGCATGGGTAATTAAGTAGGAGACCAATCCTATCCAAAGATTAGATTTTTTAGAGCTAAAAATGTTCTTCATCCTTAAACACTTTTGATATGTGCAGTAACTGAATTCATTAATACTTTATTTAAAATGTGTCACATTTTGAATAGATTATGAATGAATTTATTTAAAATGTGGCGGCGATAAGTCATTGATATGGGGAATTAGGTAGGAGATCAATGGGGATTGTTCATAATTTTCTCAAGATGTCCAATTCGAAAACCATTTCGAGGAATAGCCTTAATTAACCATTATCAAGAATCAGATTTACCAAATCTTCATGGATTGAAATTATTTTCAACTTTTAAGTTAAACTTTTATTTGAAGACTATGACGTCATAGCTCAGCCCATGGGAATGTATTCCAAAGCAAAAAAAGTAACTGAAGTGCCAAGTCTGATTGAAGTTTGTCGTGTGACAGCTGTGACAGAAGGGAGTAACAAAACAAACTGCAAATATTTTGAAAACCTACCTATTATATTCGGTTCTTGTTTACGTAATATTATATAGGTTGACAGTCACTGTCATTTTATAGATGTCTCAATCATCATATTATGTCAATCATGTTATTTTTTTCTGACTACGATGACGGTGTTCTTTCAACGCAATGATGACGTATTTCCGGTCTAAGCTTTAAAAATTAATTAAAATGTAATTAGACAATTTTATACAAAACTATTCAAATTAGTTTCTTAAAATGGTCTATATTTTCAGAAAATACTGTAAAAAACACCACTTAAAAAATGTGAACAATCCCCATTCAGAAGATCAAATTTTTTTCATCAAGACACTTTTGACGTATGTAGCAAGTGACAAATGACAAGTAAAAAAACAAACAACCACTTCGCAACCGCAGCGAGTGCAAGCGTACAACACACTAACCGGTACCTCGACAACGTCCACACAGTCCGGCGCCGTCTTGGCGGCGAGACAGTCGGTGAGGGTGTTGTGCGCGGCCAGCGCTTGTACCATCAGCTCGGCGGGCTCGAGGCCCGGCGGCGCGGTGAAGTTGCTCTCGTCGGCGAGCTCGCGCGCCCCCCCGCCGCCCGCGCGCCGCCGCCAGAACTCGTCCGGGTAGCGGCCGCGCGCCTCGTGGTACGAGCGGCCTATCGTGTCGCGGAGGTTCGCTGGTGATGTGCGAACTTGTATTATTGTCGATCGTTGGGTGGAAATTTAGACGTTAGTGGTGTGATAGGGTAATTGAATCTTGTATATGTTTCGTGTGATATTTTGCTAATGTGAGCGCAATGGTGATATAAAAAAAAAATACACTTCACGCCTTTAATCCCAAAGAGGGGTAGGCGGAGGCACTTGCTAAAGCAAGTACCCACGGTTCACCAAGCGTATTTAACCCAAGGTGACAGGG
>SJJU01070841.1:0-12329 GCA_012932125.1 Conopomorpha cramerella | reverse complement strand
GGGCGTAGTCATGGGTCGTCTACGCCAAAATAAAGGGGGGTTTTTCTCGGGGGGATGAAAAGCTAATTTTTTCATTGGGGCGGCAAACGGTAGCTACAGAAAACTTAAAAAATAGCAAAAAATCGCGTAGGTTAAGTTGCGTCAGGTTAGCGAATTAGAAAAATAACATGGGTTCCAATATGTTGAGGCTTAACCCACGCGCCTAGCTCAACCCACGGCGTAGTCACCTAAGTCAACCTAACATAAAATTTCGTAGTCTTAGGTTAGGTTAGGTCAGATTTCGTAGACTTCGGTTAGGTTAGGTTAGGTTAGGTACGGGGACCGTCTTGGGTGGAGGTCGTGAAGCGCGGCAGGCGCTCGGGCGCCAAGCCGCCACCTCCCCCAAAGCCGCAGCAGCAACCGGCGCCTAAAAAGGCGCCAAAAAGGAAAAGTAAGGGTGTGGTCGCCCCCCGATCCCTCCGCGTCCCGCGCACAGTGGCAGTGTCACTGAGCCTTGTGCCGGGCGTGGAGGAGGAGGGCGACACATGGTCCCTAATCCTGTCCGAGGCTCGCGAGAAGATCTCCCTCGCGAGCCTCGGCATCTTTGATGTGAAATTCCGGCGGGCACGTGCCGGGGGGCGACTTTTAGAGCTCCCGGGCACCACGGAGGAGGTTACGGCCAAAGCTGACGCTTTGGCCAGTCGCCTCCGGGAGGTCCTCCCTGTGGACGTGGTGAGGGTGTCCAGGCCCGTCAAGTGTGCAGAGATGCGCCTGGCGGACCTGGACGACTCAGTCACGTCCGACGACGTCGTCGCTGCCGTAGCCGCGATGAGTGGCTGCGCCCCCGCCTCCGTCACCGTGGGGCGCATCACGGAGGTGAGAAATGGTCCCTCTTGGACCGTGTGGGTCCGCTGCCCGGTGGCGGCGGCCAAGGCCCTGGGCCGGTCGGGTTACTTGTCCGTGGGCTGGTCCAGGGCCCGCGTGACTATACTCGAGGGGAGGCCGATGCGCTGCCTCGAGCCGGGCCACGCACCGTCGACCGCACCGACCACTGCTTCAGGTGCGGTCAGCCCGGCCACAAGGTGCGCGCATGCAGCGCGTCGGAGGCTCACTGCACTCTCTGTGCCGCGGCCAATAAGCCCGCCGGCCACAGAGTGGGGGCAAAGTCTTGCGCGGCGGCGGCCCCACTGGGCAACAGTGGTAGCCGGAGGGCCCAGCGAGGGGCCAGGAAGAGGATGGGCCCTGTGGCCCCGACACCAGCGCCGAGATCAGGGGCCTCCGCACCCATGGAGGCCCAAGAAGAGGCGACAGCGGCGGACCCGCCTCGGGTGCGTCGCCGCGGCGGTCAGACCGAGTGACCGCCGCGGAAGCCCTGCAGTTCCGGGCGTAAGAATAGGGCTGCGGTTCTCCCTTGCCTGTCGTAAGAGGCGACTAAAAGGGCACCGGGGGGTCGGTCGCGCGCAAGGCGGGGGCCTGCGCGCGAACTCCACCGACTTCCCCATCGAGGGCGACGGTGCCACGTGACTTCGGCACCGTCGCCTCACTTTTGAGTCTTTCGCGGGGAGGGCCACAAGCCCCTCCCCGCAGGGTAGCGGGCCCGCCTCTTTACAGCGGGCCCTGCGCGGCCGGTGTCCCCCTGCAGTTGTGCTCTAGGGTGTTCCGGGGGCACCGGCTCTTTCGCGCAGAGAAGTCACCGGGGGGTTTTAGTGGAATCACCACATAACCCCGTCGTCTCCCCCGCAGACGACGGGGTATCCGAAGGGATTTCCTGCCGCCCCAATGAAAAAATTAGCTATTCATCCCCCCGAGAAAAACCCCCCTTTATTTTGGCGTAGACGACCCATGACTACGCCCCCTACTTTATTTTGCTACGCCGTAGACCAACTAAAGACTACGCGCCTCGCGCAGCGCGGCGCCTCGGGGGGGGCCGCCAGGCCGTTAAACACTTTTATTACGTTACCTAACCTAACCTACCTACCTAACCTAACCTAATAAGGCGGTGTTTGGTTTGTCCGCAGTGTCGCCTTGAGAGTCGGGTTGAATGACCCTCGTCGTTCTGTTCGTGGTCGCGGTCGTGGTATCCTGCGTATCCTGGCCTCTGTCGCCGAACGTCCGCCTCCGTCTTATTCTCCACCGACGCGCGATTTGCCTGATTATCCTGATATGCCTCCTCCGCGCTATTCGTTGGTGGACGAGAATCCACCGACAGTTGTTTTGCCCGATAGCGATGAAGGTGAAATGAATGTCGACGAGTCGCCAAGAACTCGTTCTCCGAGTCGACCGTGAGTGTTTTGTTATTTTGTTTCTATTCGGCCTTTATATGTCCAAATTTAAATTAACTTCTCTCATTCTGTAATCAATTTTGGGGTTTATCTGACGTTTGTGGAAATAAAACATTCATAATGTGAGTCGGAATTTTTTATTTACATATAACATCTTACAGATTATCTGTTGAACGTTTGCTCTATTTTGACCTCCACACTGTTTGGGTAGATGTGCTGGGTTGTGTTGTGCTTATCGATTTTTGTAACGAATCCAAACTTGATTGCGCTGTCTCAAATTTCTGTTTAATCTCTTCGTATTGTGACGATGCTGTATTTATATTTTGTTCTAAGGATTTTTCCTTATTTTCGAAGTTTGCCATGCGTTTTTTCGATTCGTTTAACTCGTTTTTATGATTGTTAAGCCTATGCTCCAATTCTTGTTTTGTCTTTGTAATTTTGTTGTCCATTTCGGTGATTTGACTTTGTAATTGATTTAATTCTTCTGTTGCCGGTGGTGCTATTGGCGCTGGTGGCGCTGCATTTAATTTTTGTTTTAATGCGTTTAATTGCATTTCTTCTGTGGTTAGTCTTGATTTTATTATGTTAATTTCTTTTTCTTCAGTTTCAATACGTTTGTTTAGTCTTTCCATGTCTTGGGCTGTTACGTCTCGTGTAACTCTCTGTCCCACTGCTATATCGATTTCGGTACCGATTGGTTCTGGGTTTGTTTCCGGCGGATTGTCTGTTAGTGATGTTATTGGTTGGTGACCCAGTATCAAGTTCGCTTGTTTGTGATCTTTCATCATGTAACCCATTATTAGTGGATTCGGTTGTGGATTTCTCATTGAATCGTATAATATATTTTGTCCGTGTGACGCCGTTTCAATGGTTATTTCCGTTTCTACCATTATGTTTAATATGCTATTTTCGTGGTTACCGTCTGAACTCAGTAATGGTAATATTCCAATTCCAATCGGTGGTGTGTATCCGAGCTTTGGTACATCAACGATATTGCTGTATAAGTAATTGTCTACTGTAGCACTTTCGTATTTTACCGCCTCTGCCTCTTTGTGATCCACTGCCGATTGTGTGCCTGTACGCAGTACTACGTTGTGGATGGGGTTTGATGATTTTAGGTAGTCGTAGTTGAGTATTCTCCATGCATTATTTTTGTAATGAAATACTCCGTCCGTGGGCGTGTGACTCTTTTGATATATTAATCCAATGGAGTTAGTAGCGTTATAGAATAATTTAGCGCTTGCGATTAACGCTGGTAAATGTGAGTAATGTTCAATGCTTTCCTTTTTATATGTATTGGTACGCGGGTCATATACTCCGTTGTGGTACCAGTATTCCAATCTATTATCGATAAATTTTCCTTGACACGCCGCACTTTGTTTTTCTCCAGCTATTAATCTCTGTTGATTTTGTACCGGAAAGTCTCCTAGTTTCGCTCCGTATAGTACGTCTGGTGTTAAATTTTCGCCTAATTTTATGAATCCGTGTTTCCCCATGTCTTCCCATATTCCGATTGTTGTTTGTGAGTTCGCATTTGCGTATTGTACTGCTCCTGACGGCGCTACGAACGGCGTTCTATTACCTAAGTTGTATATTTTTATATTAGTTTTTAATACTTTCGCCGTATGCGTACCTTCCACCATGTCTTGGTATTCTTTTCTTGTTAAGAACATGTATAGTCTATCCCATGGTAGTGTATGTATGAACGTTCTCACTTCTATCATACCATTTGATGAAGTGTATGAGCCTTCGTATTTTTTGTATGTTTGGCTCGCCACTTGCCATACTGGTTGTATCTCCCCTCTCTTTCCCTTTTTATACCTACCTGACACCTTTGTTCTCCTGGTACTTACAACCCTTGTTTGCGGGAACCTGCTGAAACTTGTTCATTCATGCGTGTTATTAAAAGACTTGCCATTTAACTTAACTATTTTATTATGCTATTAATATGCTAATTTATGCTATGAGGTAGGTAACGACGTCCGTGCTGGTTTTTATTACAAACTTATGCTAATTGTCTTATTATATAAAGTCGTCTGAATAGGTAATTACTGAGGATGGCATTTCGGGATATTCTTCCAAGTGTTTTTTCCAGAATTCCTCCCAAACGTAGGCGTTTAGCTTGAATTTATGCGTATTTTGTATCGTGAAATTTACTTGGTGTGTTCTTGTCGATATTGCATTATATGTTTCCGGCAATGTCAGATAAGCTTGTATCGGATAATTTGCTGCTGTGTATAGGACACAATTGGTGACGTCATGTCTCTCTTTGTATTTTACGTCTGTTGACATTGGTTGACCTCCTGCCAACAACTTCCATTGTTCGAATTGGTTGTCTGTTAGCTTACATTCGTCCATGAAACATGCGTTTGTATGTATTAAACTGGAAAAGTTAAATGACGAGTTTGGTGACAACCCTGTTAGCCGTATGTAATTGAAGTGCAGTTCTACTAGACTTTCCATAATCATAGTTTTTCCCGTACTCGGCGGTCCGTAGAAGAATAGATTGTTTTTCTTTTGACTCGCACGCATGTAATGTTTGTATGTCACTCGTGCAAATCGCCATATGTCAATTTGATTCTTTTCGAGTAGGTATTCTAATTCCGATATGCCGGTTTCTATCACTTGCCGATCGTTTGCCGTGGGGTCTTGTTCTAACTGGTATTTTTTGCATCTTTCCAATCTTTGCTTTGTCGATTCTTGAAATACCAATGTCTTGGAAATGATAATGCTGTTCGTAGTCTTTCCCCAAAGTGTCGGTTAAATTGAATCGCAATCCCCTCAGGTGTCGCGCATAGTGCTCTTGTTGCTTCTCCTTCATTAAAAGCTTTTGTTTTACATAGGTACAACACAAGGTCTTGATTTTGCTTGATAATGTTTGTACGTTTTGTAATAATGTTGAGTTGACTTCGGTTCGTAAGGGCATTCTGTTCATTTCTAAGTTCATTGTCTCCGGCGTCACAC
Source organism: Conopomorpha cramerella (assembly GCA_012932125.1). NCBI lineage: Eukaryota > Metazoa > Arthropoda > Insecta > Lepidoptera > Gracillariidae > Conopomorpha > Conopomorpha cramerella. Next base: position 7,104 of record SJJU01070841.1, on the reverse strand, counting down.
TGATTAATGCATCGTTCAAACCCTTCGCTGTCACGTAAGTTTTCATCGGATGTAGAAGTTCTTCGATCCATTTCTCCGACAATAGCACCTCGTGTTGGGCTTTCGCATGAAAGTATTCTAGCTCTCCTTTCGGGATCTGCAGTGTCACCAAAGATTTCCCCATTTTTATATCCCAGGGTATTAGCGACAATGCTTTTATCACGCTCGGAGAGAATTTCTCTAAGTGTTGTACGATCACTGTCGGTAGTAATGTACTCCAGAAGGCACTGAATACATGCAATTGCAATACATTTATATTGCTCTTGTCGGATAGTTTGGCCAAGTTTTGAGTTGTGCCCCCAATTTTTTGCTGTGGAGATGTAAATACAGTGGTAATGCGTACGCTTGGTTGTTCCTGAATGCTTAGCGATGACTTTCCAAGGAGACAATTTACCTCTGTTGCCGTGGCGTATGTTTTTGTCCATACAATTACCCACTCTTCCGGAGAGAGTTTCTTCGCTGACTTCCGTGCCTCTTGTTGCTTCATTCGTTTCATTTCTGCTTGTTGTTTCTTCGATGGCGGCGCGGTTAGGCGAAACAATTTGCGCTTCGCCCCCGTTGTCTTGGGAGTGTTCGGTGGCGTAGATGCCGCATTCGTCTCGACCTCCGTCTCCTCGATCAGCGTTATCTCTTCCTCCTCCTCCTCCTGTGCCTCTTCCTCCTCCGATTCCAACATTTCTATCTGTTGATTGACCGTTGTTGGCGAATCGTCCTCCTCGAGATGTTCCCTCTCCTGGATCGGATCTTCCCAGTTCATTTGTTTTTGGCTCATTGGTTCGTCGTGAGAACTCACCATGTTTGAAGACATGTTCGATTTGCGCCGAGGTAATGATATGGTATGCACAGTACATTGCACGCAGTACAACTGTGCTCGCTTTGCGTTTCGTTTCGCTTTTATACACTGCTTTCTCGTTCAGGAATGTCGTTGCCCTCATTCGTGGGCGCAGCTGCGTGTACTTTATGTATTTTTATTTTTAAACGGGCACCAAAAACCTTTCCCTGCCCCAGTGGTGTAGGTAGGTGTGTAGGTATTTGTGTAGGTGCATGATGCAATAATAAGCATTATGACGTCATCTTTGTTCTTCGTAGTAGTAGTAGTAGGCTAACCTAACCTAACCTAACCGAAGACTACGAAATCTGACCTAACCTAACCTAAGACTACGAAATTTTATGTTAGGTTGACTTAGGTGACTACGCCGTGGGTTGAGCTAGGCGCGTGGGTTAAGCCTCAACATATTGGAACCCATGTTATTTTTCTAATTCGCTAACCTGACGCAACTTAACCTACGCGATTTTTTAAGTTTTCTGTAGCTACCGTTTGCCGCCCCAATGAAAAAAATAGTTTTTCATCCCCCCGAGAAAAACCCCCCTTTATTTTGGCGTAGACGACCCATGACTACGCCCCCTACTTTATTTTGCTACGCCGTAGACCAACTAAAGACTACGCGCCTCGCGGAGCGCGGCGCCTCGGGGGGGGGCCGCCAGGCCTTTAAACACTTTTATTACGTTACCTAACCTAACCTACCTACCTACCTACCTACCTACCTACCTACCTACCTACCTACCTAACCTAACCTAATAAAGCTTCAACGAATCCCCGTTGGTACGCCACTTAATACGCTGCTGCAGCTCGGAGACATACTCTTTGCTCCATCTTGCCCAAAAGTGTTGCCTGAGTTGTTCAATCCGCTGATGACGGCTTAGGTACGTGTATGAGGAACCTTCGTAGCTAGGGGTAGGCAAAGAAGTTATTGGTCTACCAATCAAAAAATGACCCGGGGTTAGAGCTTGCAGGTCAGCTGGTTCAGATGACAGTGGTGTCAACGGACGCGAGTTCAGGACCGCTTCAATTTGCACCAACACAGTGTAAAGCTCTTCGAACGTTAAATGACTATTTCCTAAAACTCTATACAAATGAAATTTGCATGATCGCACACCAGCCTCCCAAAGACCCCCGAAGTGAGGAGCATAGGCAGGAGAGAAATGGAAGGTTATCCCTTCATTAGCTGCAGATTGGGCCAACAAGTTGCAATTACCTTTTAAAAACTTTCCTAACTCGTTATAGGCGCCTACGAAAGAGGTGCCGTTGTCACTATATAAATTACGGGGTTTACCCCTACGCGACATAAATCTCTTCAATGCTAGCATGAAAGTTGTACTTGTCAAGTCACCCACCAATTCTAGGTGAACCGCTCTGGTATTGAAACAAACAAAGACAGCAATATAAACCTTCAGCAGCCTACAAGAACGACCCTGACGTGAAGCAGATATTATAGGCCCAGCGTAATCCACACCACAATTTTCAAAGGGAAAAAGACCAGGCTGAAGCCGGTCTCGAGGTAGATTTCCCATGAGAGGAGTTAATGTTTTACCTCTCATGCGATTACACCGGACACACTGATGGTAACACTTCTTTGCAAGATTCCTACCACCGATGGGCCAGTACCTATCTTTAATAGAGGCTAACAGTAGCTGAGGGCCAGCATGAAGATGTCGCTTGTGTTCATAAGTAAACAGTAATTGTGTAAATATATTAGTGGACTTTAATAATAACGGGTGTTTTTTCTCAAAATCAAAATCAGCATTATCTAGTCGACCACCCACTCGCACTAATTGATTTTCATCTAGAAAAATATTATATTTATTAAGTGGATTTTTAGAATTAAGTTTTTTATTTTGTGTTAATAATTTATACTCTTGTGGAAAGGACTGTATTTGTGACTGTTTAACAATTAAATTTAATGACTTTTCCAGTTCATTGGCAGTGAGATGACGTGATAAATGTATTTGTTTTTTTTTCACTTTAACGCTCCTGACATACACACAGGCACCGTATGCGGCTTGCGAGGCGTCTGTGAAAATGTGCAAATCAAAGAATTGTCGCCTAGATTCGCACAAAGTATATCTAGGTATGCGTATACTGTTAATTAAAGGCAGATTAGTCACAATTCTCACCCACATTTGCACAATGTCAGAGGGCAAACTATCGTCCCATGAAACCTTTTGAAGCCATAAGTTCTGTAATAGGGTCTTCATGAGTATGATACAGGGGGCGAGAAGTCCAAGTGGGTCGAAAATCGATGCTATTATGGAAAGAATGTTCCTTTTTGTAAGAATTACAGAATCTGTAACACTGTTATTGACAGAATACCATAAAACATCAGATTCAGGTTGCCAGCCTAATCCCAAGGTCTTGCTCGACATGTTGTCGGACATGCCATCGACTTTCAAATCGAGAGAAATGGGCAGTGAATCGTCACTATCTAACAGGGAACGTTCATTTGACTTCCATTTCCTTAAATGCATGCCGGCAGATGTCAGGGCTGTGGCCACCTTGTGACGTATGTTCGACACTTCTGCGATTGTTTCACCACCAGTCAGCAGATCATCGACGTAAAAATCATGACATATGACGTCAGAAATCCCGGGATCCTTACACTCAAGACCTATTTGCTTAAGACAGCGCACTGCAAGAAATGGCGCACTGGCTGTGCCGTAGGTCACAGTGTTGAGCTGATATACAGTAAGAGGCTCCGAAGGGTTGTCACGCCAAATAATCTGCTGCAGATGACGGTCGTCAGGATGGACAATAACTTGCCGGTACATCTTTTCTATATCAGATGCAATAACATACCGGTGCAAGCGGAATCTAATTAAAATAGACAATAAGTCATCCTGTATAACGGGACCGACCATTTGTATTTGGTTGAGGGAAACTCCAGAAGTGGTCGGACTGCTCGCATTGAAGACCACACGGAGTTTAGTGGTGCTGCTATTTTCACGCAGTACACCGTGATGCGGGATAAAATATCCAACCTGTGAATTTAAATTGGTCTTGGACATATGCCCAAGCTCAAGGTACTCTGACATAAATTCATGGTATAGAATATTATAAGAAGGCGGCTGCTTTTTCAGTCTCGATTCAAGAGATAACAAGCAATGCTTAGCTCTGTTAAAAGAGTCGCCTAATACCTCCGCAGATTGCTTTAAAGGCAATTTTACACAAAACCGGCCGTCAGGCATTCGAGTTGTGTTGTTTGAAAAATGTTCCTCACACAGCCTCTCCTCCTCCGAATAATATGACGACTTCACATCAACTTCTTCGAGTTGCCAGAAACGGGTTAACTGTGTTTGAATATCGTCATTGCTGTGATCATTAAAATGAGAAACTAAAGTAAAGTTACATTGCACAGGAGAACTAGTACTGCCACTTACCGGGCCAGACACAACCCATCCAAGTTTTGTCTCGTAAAGTACAGGTTCACCTATGCCTAACTTAATTTTTCGCGTACCCAACAAATCCCAAAAGAGATCGGCACCTATAATCATATCGATTGACGAAGGCGTATGAAAGTTGGGATCCGCTAATTTAATGTTAGTGGGTATATCAAGCTTAGATATATCGACGTAACAAAATGGAACGTTATCCGTAATCGCCGGCAAAATGAAACAAGACACGTTTGATGAAAACAGCCCATTCAGCGATTTAATCTCTACGGTCGTTCTATATTTAATGTTTGAAAGAGAGTTGTTTATACCTAAAATGTTTTTATTTAATTTGCCTAGTGGGAAGGTTTAATCGATTCGCCATACCCTCTGAAATTAAGCAAGATGTGCTACCACTGTCTAATAAAACACGAACAATGTGTTGCTGCTTTTTATCGTAAATTATAATGAGTGCCGTTGACAACAATACATTATGATCATCGGAAAGAGGGAGGGAAGCGGCGTCGGCGGGGGCTGAGTGGGCGACGCGTGCGGCCAGAGCCACACCGACACCAGTGTTAGGAGAACCGTCGCTTGCGCATACCGCGTTCTCTGCTGCACTACTATCCGAGAATTGCGGTCTCGCACACAAATGAATAATCGTATTATGTTTACGTTTACATAATTTGCAACCGGGCTTTCTGCAATGATTTGCGTAGTGTCCGTGTTTAAAACAGTTGTAACAAACCTTGTAATTCGGCAATGATTGCCAACGTTCTTCGTTACTTAAAGCGAGAAACTGTGACAGGCGGAAAGATTATGAGGACCAGTGCATTTGGGACAAGGCTTTGATGGATTAGCTCCATTAGATGTGATCGGATTGGAACATTTCTGGTGCTCCTGACTCACTGAAACCATCGTTTTGTGTTTAGTGATATTAGGCTTAACAGTGTATGATACGGGTTTTGAGTTTTCTAACGTTTCAAGCAGATCCGAACGGTTGCGTAGAAATGTGATAAATGAACTCAGTGTTACTACTTTGTTTGTGTCGTACTGACTTCTAACCTCTTCCCATTCTCGATAGGTTTTTGCATCCAGCTTATTTTGTAAGATATAAATTAATAAAGTGTCCCAATGCTTGGTAGGCTCCCCTAATGTTTCTAGTGAACGTACATTTTTATTGAATAGGTCGATAATACGCTTTAAATTGTTTGATGATTCCCTTTGTACTGTTTCGATATTAAAAATGTTGGCTACATGATTAGCAAGCGTTTATTGTCGAAACGCTCGCAAAGAATTTTCCACGCTATGGTGTAATTAGCGGCAGAGACCTCGAGCGATTGTATAACTAACGCTGCACTGTCTTTGAGTGCAGCTCGCAGGTGATGGAACTTGGTGACATCATCAATATTGTCATTAGCGTGAACTAGGCTGATGAAAGTGTCACGAAACTCTAACCAGTTCACGTAATTACCACTAAAACTGGGCACAGGAATAGGGGGTAACTTGACGAGTCTACAGGCAGATTGAGAGGGAGGAACTTTGACACATTTTGCCAATATGTTCTCAGATTGAGATACAAGGTCAAAGTAAAGAGATTCGAACTCCTCTCTGTCCTTGTAATGTATAGTTATATTTTTAATTTCACATTCACACTCAATACTCAACTGAACCTCGTCGTATTTCTCGAATATGTTTTTAATTTTGTTTATACGTAATTGCAACTGGCTGGTGGCATCCGCATCAAGCTCCTGAGGTAATTTCTGCAAGTAGTTGCTAAAACTTGTTAACTGTCCTTTATAACTGGCTCTTTTGCGCATTAATGTTTCCTCACTGTCGGCCATTTTGGGAGACTAGCGTTCGACCTGGAATTGTACAATTTCTATATTTATTATGGGTACTTATTTATACAATGTTTAATTCCTTTAATTCCTTTCACTATTATCGTTTCACTTTATTACTTTATTATGTATGTTGTAAATAGGCTAATTTAAGGTGTATAATTATTTTATTGTTTGACTCTGTCTTAATAACCACAATCTGTATTTATATGTGCTTATAATTGTTTTAATATAATGTTACAAACTGTCAATCTGTAGTTTAATTAAGTAGCGATGCATTAAGCATAATGTTCGAATAAAATAAATCCTAGAGGTACAATGGAAAAACTTGAAACGCCTGTAATGGCGGATCACACAATGAGAATAAAATTACAAGTAATGTAACTATGGGTGAATGATGTAAGACAATTATTATATATGTATAAAAATTTATCTTACTATAGTTACAGTAATTCTTCAATTAGGTGAAAGCTTAAACTAAAATACAGATAGGTAGACGAACAGCTACATACAGGTTATGACATGGCACAAATTGGAAAATTAGCACTACGTAGTTTATTTAATAATTAAAGTACTGACCTTTTTTAAACTTACTTACTACACAATAAATTACACAATTTCACGTATATTTTTTGGCTTTTACACTGTGTGGTTTCTTCTTTTGGCTCGAATCCTTTGTGTGACACGTTGCGGTGTAAAGTCCAAAATCCTGGTAATCCTGGTTTTTACTGGTTTATAATCCGGCTCGAAGGACCATGTTGGGGGATATTATCCGAATTTTATGGATTATTAGGCTTCCCAAAGATTCCCAGAGATTCAATAGAAAATGCAGCAAGTAATTCTGTGACGAGTGTATTTGGTCAGTACAGATGACAGAGTGACAATACAATTTATTCTACATACTGACATACAATACAGCATCCTTAAATTATGGACATAGCAAAAACATTGTGTCACATACATTAAAGGGCTATGTCGTGCAAGTAGGCGTTGGTCATTTCATTCAATGCCCAAACAA
>SJJU01070840.1:0-25706 GCA_012932125.1 Conopomorpha cramerella | reverse complement strand
AGGGCAAACTATCGTCCCATGAAACCTTTTGAAGCCATAAGTTCTGTAATAGGGTCTTCATGGGTATGATACAGGGGGCGAGAAGTCCAAGTGGGTCGAAAATCGATGCTATTATGGAAAGAATGTTCCTTTTTGTAAGAATTACAGAATCTGTAACACTGTTATTGACGGAATACCATAAAACATCAGATTCAGGTTGCCAGCCTAATCCCAAGGTCTTGCTCGACATGTTGTCGGACATGCCATCGACTTTTAAGTCGAGAGAAATGGGCAGTGAATCGTCACTATCTAACAGGGAACGTTCATTTGACTTCCATTTCCTTAAATGCATACCGGCAGATGTCAGGGCTGTGGCCACCTTGTGACGTATGTTCGACACTTCTGCGATTGTTTCACCACCAGTCAGCAGATCATCGACGTAAAAATCATGATATATGACGTCAGAAATCCCGGGATCCTTACACTCAAGACCTATTTGCTTAAGACAGCGCACTGCAAGAAATGGCGCACTGGCTGTGCCATAGGTCACAGTGTTGAGCTGATATACAGTAAGAGGCTCCGAAGGGTTGTCACGCCAAATAATCTGCTGCAGATGACGGTCGTCAGGATGGACAATAACTTGCCGGTACATCTTTTCTATATCAGATGCAATAACATACCGGTGCAAACGGAATCTAATTAAAATAGACAATAAGTCATCCTGTATAACGGGACCGACCATTTGTATTTGGTTGAGGGAAACTCCAGAAGTGGTCGGACTGCTCGCATTGAAGACCACACGGAGTTTAGTGGTGCTGCTATTTTCACGCAGTACACCGTGATGCGGGATAAAATATCCAACCTGTGAACTTAAATTGGTCTTGGACTTATGCCCAAGCTCAAGGTACTCTGACATAAATTCATGGTATAGAATATCATAAGAAGGCGGCTGCTTTTTCAGTCTCGATTCAAGAGATAACAAGCAATGCTTAGCTCTGTTAAAAGAGTCGCCTAATACCTCCACAGATTGCTTTAAAGGCAATTTTACACAAAACCGGCCGTCAGGCATTCGAGTTGTGTTGTTTGAAAAATGTTCCTCACACAGCCTCTCCTCCTCCGAATAATATGACGACTTCACATCAACTTCTTCGAGTTGCCAGAAACGGGTTAACTGTGTTTGAATATCGTCATTGCTGTGATCATTAAAATGAGGAACTAAAGTAAAGTTACATTGCACAGGAGAACTAGTACTGCCACTTACGGGGCCAGACACAACCCATCCAAGTTTTGTCTCGTAAAGTACAGGTTCACCTATGCCTAACTTAATTGTACGCGTACCCAACAAATCCCAAAAGAGATCGGCACCTATAAGCATATCGATTGACGAAGGCGTATGAAAGTTGGGATCCGCTAATTTAATGTTAGTGGGTATATCAAGCTTAGATATATCGACGTAACAAAATGGAATGTTATCCGTGATCGCCGGCAAAATGAAACAAGACACATTTGATGAAAACAGCCCATTCAGCGATTTAATTTCTACGGTCGTTCTATATTTAATGTTTGAAAGAGAGTTGTTTATGCCTAAAATGTTTTTATTAATTTGCCTAGTGGGAAGGTTTAATCGATTCGCCATACCCTCTGAAATTAAGCAAGATGTGCTACCACTGTCTAATAAAACACGAACAATGTGTGGTTGCTGCTTTTTATCGTAAATTATAATGAGTGCCGTTGACAACAATACATTATGATCATCGGAAAGAGGGAGGGAAGCGGCGTCGGCGGGGGCTGAGTGCGCGACGCGTGCGGCCAGAGCCACACCAGTGTTAGGAGAACCGTCGCTTGCGCATACCGCGTTCTCTGCTGCACTACTATCCGAGAATTGCGGTCTCGTACACAAATGAATAATCGTATTATGTTTACGTTTACATAATTTGCAACCGGGCTTTCTGCAATGATTTGCGTAGTGTCCGTGTTTAAAACAGTTGTAACAAACCTTGTAATTCGGCAATGATTGCCAACGTTCTTCGTTACTTAAAGCGAGAAACTGTGGACAGGCGGAAAGATTATGAGGACCAGTGCATTTGGGACAAGGCTTTGATGGATTAGCTCCATTAGATGTGATCGGATTGAAACATTTCTGGTGCTCCTGACTCACTGAAACCATCGTTTTGTGTTTAGTAATATTAGGCTTAACAGTGTGTGATACTGGTTTTGAGTTTTCTAACGTTTCAAGCAGATCCGAACGGTTGCGTAGAAATGTGATAAATTAACTCAGTGTTACTACTTTGTTTGTGTCGTACTGACTTCTAACCTCTTCCCATTCTCGGTAGGTTTTAGCATCCAGCTTATTTTGTAAGATGTAAGTTAATAAAGTGTCCCAATGCTTGGTAGGCTCCCCTAATGTTTCTAGTGAACGTACATTTTTATTGAATAGGTCGATAATACGCTTTAAATTGGTTGATGATTCCCTTTGTACTGTTTCGATATTAAAAATGTTGGCTACATGATTTTGTATTAGCAAGCGTTTATTGTCGAAACGCTCGCAAAGAATTTTCCACGCTATGGTGTAATTAGCGGCAGAGACCTCGAGCGATTGTATAACTAACGCTGCACTGTCTTTGAGTGCAGCTCGCAGGTGATGGAACTTGGTGACATCATCAATATTGTCATTAGCGTGAACTAGGCTGATGAAAGTGTCACGAAACTCTAACCAGTTCACGTAATTACCACTAAAACTGGGCACAGGAATAGGGGGTAACTTGACGAGTCTACAGGCAGATTGAGAGGGAGGAACTTTGACACATTTTGCCAATATGTTCTCAGATTGAGATACAAGGTCAAAGTAAAGAGATTCGAACTCCTCTCTGTCCTTGTAATGTATAGTTATATTTTTAATTTCACATTCACACTCAATACTTATCTGAACCTCGTCGTATTTCTCGAATATGTTTTTAATTTTGTTTATACGTAATTGCAACTGGCTGGTGGCATCCGCATCAAGCTCCTGAGGTAATTTCTGCAAGTAGTTGCTAAAACTTGTTAACTGTCCTTTATAACTGGCTCTTTTGCGCGTTAATGTTTCCTCACTGTCGGCCATTTTGGGAGACTAGCGTTCGACCTGGAATTGTACAATTTCTATATTTATTATGGGTACTTATTTATACAATGCACTTTAATTCGTTTCACTATTATCGTTTTACTTTATTACTTTATTATTTGTGTTGTAAATAGGCTAATTTAAGGTGTATAATTATTTTATTGTTTGACTCTGTCTTAATAACCACAATCTGTATTTATATGTGCTTATAATTGTTTTAATATAAAATTACAAACTGTCAATCTGTAGTTTCATTAAGTAGCGATGCTTTAAGCATAATGTTCGAATAAAATAAATCCTAAAGGTACAATGGAAAAACTTAAAACGCCTGTAATGGCGGATCACACAATGAGAATAAAATTACAAGTAATGTAACTATGGGTGAATGATGTAAGACAATTATTATATATGTATAAAAATTTATCTTACTATAGTTACAGTAATTCTTCAATTAGGTGAAAGCTTAAACTAAAATACAGATAGGTAGACGAACAGCTACATACAGGTTATGACATGGCACAAATTGGAAAATTAGCACTACGTAGTTTATTTAATAATTAAAGTACTGACCTTTTTTAAACTTACTTACTACACAATAAATTACACAATTTCTCGTATATTTTTGGCTTTTACACTGTGTGGTTTCTTCTTTTGGCTCGAATCCTTTGTGTGACACGTTGCGGTGTAAAGTCCAAAATCCTGGTAATCCTGGGTTTTTACTGGTTTATAATCCGGCTCGAAGGACCATGTTGGGGGATATTATCCGAATTTTATGGATTATTAGGCTTCCCAAAGATTCCCAGAGACTCAATAGAAAAGGCAGCAAGTAATTCTGTGACGAGTGTATTTGGTCAGTACAGATGACAGAGGGACAATACAATTTATTCTACATACTGACATACAATACAGCATCCTTAAATTATGGACATAGCAAAAACATTGGGTCACACACATTAAAGGGCTATGTCGTGCAAGTAGGCGCTGGTCATTTCATTCAATGCCCAAACAAAGGGTTAAAAAAAATATACTTCACGCCTTTTAATCCCAAAGCGGGGTAGGCAGAGGCACTTGCTTAATAAGCAAATGCCCACGGTTCACCAAGCGTATTTAACCCAACGTGACAGGGGGTGAGCCCATCGCCGTTATAGGGGTTCACACACCTTGTGGTGTGCGGGTTTCATCACGATGTTGTCCTTCACCGTACGGCCGTTGCGTTGCGTACATAGGCTCTGAAAAAGAGTCCCATTGGTACACGTCTAGTAGCCGGACTCGAACCCCTTACAAGTCAAGCATCCGACCAACTGGACCATAGACGCTCTATAAAGGGTTTATTTATGGATGTGTCTTTATTTATGTAAGTATGTGCAAAATAAACTCGACATTGTGTTCCCTTGTACAACCTAATGACCTAATGAATATGCGCGTACAGTATCTCGTGAACGCGTGCCAGATTAAAGCGAATTAGAACTTTATCTCGGCGTAATACGGTCTGAAATCTCATTTCAGTCATTTCGGTCACGTACGGGAATTAAAGGGATTTGTATAAAAAGTCCTGTCTGTTTCGTATTTCGGAGTGTCTATTGTGCTTTTAGTTTTGAACTGAACTGTGTTTATATTAAACTATTGGACGTCCTGCGATTTCATTCGCGTAGTTTCAGTATGTCATACAAACTATAGCACCCTCCATACTCTATCTATACTGCACTAAATCACTGCAACAACACCACTACGATCGCCAACCCGCCTGCCAAGAGTGGCGATTATTGGCATTTCTCCCCAAATGACGGAAATTTTACGGTAGATTATTTAGAGATTAGATTTAGACGGTAGTCTTAAAGATCTAAGCACACATAGCGACAGGATGCGACTTTGTTAATATTATGTATTGGTACTAGATCTGCGTCGCTGTTTATCTCGTTTTATCACTTCCCGTGGGAATAACTATGAAAAAAATCTCCTAAGCAGCCTTTGTTCCATGTTCAGCTTAGCTTTAGTTTAAGTTTTTAGTAGATTCTGAAACATATCAGTAAATCAAGGTTTTACACAGAAAACATCTCAAACGAGCGTTGCGTACACATCTCAGAAAAAAAACCCATTACAACACGTCCAGTAGTCGGACTCGAACCCGCGTCCCGGTTTCAAGTCAAGTATCCGATCAACCAAAGTCATCGACATAGCTCATCGTTTTAGCAAGCTGAAGTGGCAGTGGGCCGGCCATATTAACCGTAGAACCGATGACCGTTGGGGAAAACGAGTTCTCGAGTGGAGACCGCGTCTCGGCAAACGGAGTGTACGACGCCCTCAAGCAAGGTGGACTGATGATATACGCAAGATGGCTGGCAGAAGCTGGATGCGAGAAGCCGAAAACAGATCACAGTGGCGTGCAATTGGAGAGGCCTATGTTTAGTGGACAAGTATGGGCTGATGATGATGATGATCCGATCAACTGGACCACAGACGCTGTTATGCTGACGTTGGTCCTTTTTTTGAAGTCGGTGAAAAAAAAACTGTTCTGATCATTTATTTCATAAACATTTTGTGTGTAATAAAACGGAACTAACAGCGGGCACTTAACACGGACTGAACGTTATTTTTTACTGCTATAGGTCGTATTGTGACCACATTTACACGTGCGATGGATAGTTTCGCTTTATTCCCGCACGTGTTGAAATAAAATGAGTCTTAATGTCATGTGAATAATACGCATTTTGATTCGACGCTGACTGAAACACGTGTCAGATAAAAACAAAGTTATCGTGAGAACTTGGAATTGAGTAACATCCGTGTGTTTTTATCTCATGAAAAGTAGGTGGTTTTGATCTATAGGTACTGTCTCCCAAGAATAAGTTCTAACACCCCTAGGCAGACATTAGACGATACATTTTGAACTCAGTTTTACCACAGTCATGTTTGTGATTGACGGATTTCCTATCGTATAATGTTTAAAAGTTTATGAAAAATATTTTTTTTTTCTTTAACAAATAAATAAATAAAAAAAATAATAATATGGTGAATGATGTTTGAATTAGTATTAGTAGTCATTCCATAAATCATGACTGATGGAATTGAATGACGCTTGCATGAGCGTCTAATGTCTGCCTTAAGGATACAACCTCAGTCCATAACCACGAGCGTTGCGTTGTGTACATAGTCTCTGAAAAAGAGTTCAATTGGTACACGTCCAGTAGCCGGACACGAACTCGTGACCTCCCGGTTACAAGTACCCGACCAACTGAACCACAGACGCTTTATTTGATATTTTAGCTTCAAATAAAGTGTCATAAAAAAGATAGGCTTCTTTTCCAACCGTACATGTAGGTATTATTTCTCGTTACCATAGTTTTTTATACGTCAACTTATTACATACATACACTTTATGCCTGTCTCCCAGAGGGGTACGCAGAGACTACAGATCTCCATTTGTCACGGTCCTGACATACCCCTTTCGCTTCATCTACATTCATACGTCTTTTCATACATGACCTCCGGTTTCGAGTACTTTTCACGCCACCTTCCGCCAGGACATCACCAATCTGATCAATATATGTCCTTCTGGGGCGACCTCTATTCTTTCGTCAATTGACTTTGATCCATATGCCCAAACAAAGCATGCCCTTTTCAATCTTGGTCCACTTATCTCTTCAATTAATTCCTAAAATCCCACAATAACTATTCACCAGATTGCCCTCAGTTCTGTTGCAATCAGTTCCCCGACATCCACAATATCTGTAACTCGGTAAGACACTCTCTATCCCCGGGAAATACCATAATCCCCGGTACAGCCATCCCGGTATCGGCGCCATGTTGTTTCAGGTTTTCCATCCCGGCTATTTCTGTGGACGGTATTTTTAACCAACCAATAGGAATTCGAGTAAACTTATAGGATACTAGCTGACCTGGCAAACGCTGTTTTGCCAATATATTTTATTAACTGTGTTTCTCTGATTTTATATTCATCTAAATATATATGGAAAAGCTGACTGACTGACATATCAACGCACAGCCCAAACGGCACGACATAGGCACTTGATATTTGAACTGACGTAGCTTAGGTACCGTAGGGGTGCACTAAGAAAGGAATTACAGCAATTCCCACGGGAACGGGAAGTGACGGGAAAATACTTTTGTATGAAAAATGTAAACCGCTCAAGTTAGACGCTTGAGATTTGGGATGCAGATACTACTAAACTACGCAAATAAAATCGCGGGGCGTTCACTAGTGTATTATGTATGTTAAAACCGTTAAAACTGAATCAAACGCCCTTGCGTACTTTTAAAGATCTATGCGTACATAGGGACGACTTTGTTGTATTAACTTAGCCATTTCTTTGAATGAAAAAAAGACCTCACTTGAAAATTATAAACAAACCCTATGCACAATTTCACCTTCGTAGGGTGAAGGGTTAGGGCTGGGCGTCAGGACTTTGAGTTTTATATACAGGGCTTGTAACCGGTTAATAATTAACAGTTGTATACCGGTTAATGTTATGTAATGGTTAAGCTCCGAACTTTTGGTTCGAACGCGAGCATTTAGAGAACTGAATTTCGCACGAAATTAACCGGTATCAGCGGCGGCGGTGGCAGATAGACGCAAAACATGTTGAGACTAGTTTCAATTCTAGTACCCACGTACCCTCCCTCCGTACTGTTTACTTCTATTAGGTCACATTAACTGGTATATACCGGTTATTTAAATTGAATCATCCCAAAAACGATATAAATGTTCGCTAAATAGACCGGTATTAAACCGATTTATTGACCGGATAAACTGAACCGAAATTAAAAGTTCACACTACAAGTACATGATAACGGTTTGAAAAAATAACAGGTTTCCGAGCCCTGTTTATATATAGCCTACGCTCAACCAGTACTTAGGGCAATAACGTCTTTATACAGCGCCTGAACGAGCACGTAATAGCAATATAGGTCCCAACTGAAGCCCTGTATTTACACAGATGCATCACACAATGCGACAACACAAACATAATTACCCATAATCACTACATCCTCCCGGAGGATGACGTTGATACAATTGCGCGCATCTCGTCATCTCGAGATTACACCCCCGGGTATATCCAGTCAGAACCGGTTCACTCCGGTTGTAATCGGTTTGAACCGGTTAAGCGACGTGAATTAATTATAAAGTTGTATGCGATATTGGTATTGTCGCTTGTTTTATGTGTCGTTGAGTTCGTACTTTTTAAATTGTGTTCGTTTTGAGAGGCTGTATTGTCATCATTATGTATTACGCAGATGAGTATGTAAAATGTATATAACTAGTAGTGGCGAGCTAGGAGGCAAGCAGAGAGTGAAAAATAGGCACTTAACCAATGCTTATTTATATTTTTTTATTTGTCGTACTTATTTGAGCTATACTAAGTCAGTAGAATAAGTAAGTAAGTAGTAAGTAGTAAGTAAAATATTTGTTAATGTGTCTGGCATAGGCTTGTCTTGTACTACCGGCTTACCCCCTAGCTTCGCCACTAGTATGTCATTCATTCATATCTTTACGACTATGACCTTGAAAATCCCCCATAAATCATAGCCATTCTAAAATATACATTTTGTCAGTCGGTTTTGTTCCTAGTCGCGAAGTATAACCATAAATAACCTAGATAAAAGCGCTCGGTAACAAACGACGCCGCTATCGCGGTACATTTAAAAAAGGAATTTCCGTTTATCTTTTCAAATAAGTGCAAAGATGGGCCGTAGCGCTATATTTCGTGCGACTGGGGAAAAAAAGTGGCAAATTAAAATTCGCGTTCTCGGTCACAGGTTCCGTAGTTTTGATACGTTTTATAAAGACATTAGCTGAGCCGGAAAACATTGTTTTGCCAGTATAACATCATCATCATCAGCAGCCCATACTTGTCCAGTCCACCTTGCCTGAGGGCGTGCTACACTCCGTTTGCCGAGACGCGGTCTCCACTCGAGAACTCGTTTTCCCCAACGGTCATCGGTTCTGCGGCTACTATGGCCGGCCCACTGCCACTTCAGCTTGCTAAAACGATGAGCTATGTCGATGATTTTGGTTCTCTGTCGGATCACTTCATTTCTGATTCGATCCTTCAGAGAAGTGCCAGTATGTATTATTATATTACGCACAGTTTTTTTTTTAAAGAAACCCGCACTATTTTGACAAAACTTGATAGATATATAGGTTGTTGCATCTATTTAACTAGTCCGTGGCGGAAATCTAACCCGCGACCGTCGTCCTAGAGGCAGATGTCCTGGCCACTAGTCCATGTCGCCCGTCTATGTAGTTATCTATAACTAGCCATAAAGAGTTAAATCAAGGTCAGAGTTCTGCTCGAATTTTACAAACCCTGAATTTATTAGATTATATTTTATTACTAGGATTAGGATGTTACCTACAATTTATCACAGTGATATGTTAGTTGGAATACATTTCCACAATTTAATCCACATTTCCGGGTAAAGGATTCAAAAGACCGAATCAATTAAAGCTCTCTACCCTTCGGTAAAATTTTACCAAAATTAAAAAAAAAAAACACTTCACGCCCTTTAGTCCCAAAGCGGGGTAGGTAGAGGCACATGCTAAAGCAAATGCCCACGGTTCACCAAGCGTATTTAACCCAACGTGACAGGGGGAGAGCCCGTCGCCGTTATAGAGTTCACACATCTCTTGTGGTGTGCGTTTCATCACGGTGTTGTCCTTCACCGTACATGCGTTGCGTTGCGTACATAGGCCCCGAAAAGACTTCCTTTGGTACACGTCCAGTAACCGGACTCGAACCCGCGACCTCTCGGTTACAAGTCAGGTATACGACCAAATAGACCACATACGCTGTATATTTATATATTTACATTTAGCACACAATGTATTTACAGCAGCATGACATAATGGGGATTTTTCTTTGACGTTTTTCTGATGGATTTTCGGGCGGAAAACCGTCATTACTGTCAAAGTTTGTTTGGAAATGACAGTTCACAGAAATTATGACAGTAACGACAGTTCTCCACACGGTAAATCCGTCAGAAAAACGTCAAAGGAAAATCACCATTGCAGAAAATTCTCCAATAGTATATCGCGATAGTAAAAGTCGTTCAACTTGACGAGCCCAACAACGTCTCTAAGACCATTACTCGAGGATCACACATTAGATTAAAGATGGCTCCGATACCATCGCGTACGCAACCCCAAAGACGGCCAACAAGACAAAATCAAGGAAGGAAACTCAAGATATTCCGGCTCTTAATTACTTTTTAAATTAAAACCTGCACTCGAGAATGAAATGTGCAGCAGGCACGAATTTCTGCTGTTCATGTTCATTAAGTCGCTAGTTGCATCGCGTTCATTCGTTCGTGGATTCGAAGTTATTGTTAAACTACCTACATCAAATGCCTAAACAAATCAGGGACAAGCCCACCACGACCCAAGGCCAACCTGCCTCTTGGCGTACGGGCCATCCTCTCGAGAGTTGCGTGTCTACTTGTTCTATTCCTTTTCAGCGCACACAATGTTTTGACTCCATTTACATTTACAAATTCATCATTCAGATCATTTTTTTCACCCATATCGGTTAGATAATTTTTTAATGAAACGCGCACAGACATTTTAACTCAAAATTGTTCACCGGGTATATAAGCGCGAATATAATCAAAGACAAGCTTACCTTTGTTATTTTACCGCACTCCAGTCCACTCGTGAGCACGACGCATGCAACTTCGTCTAAACGTTGAGTAAAATAATATATACAACTACCGTTGTATTTCTCCCAATACACGGGGTGCAAATGCAACTTATTATGGCAAAACAAATGTTTGCCGAGACAGCTAGTAATACCTATTGGCTATGTGCAAAACGAGTAGTGGCAGAGAGATAACGACCGCAGCGCACAACACGGCAGAAATTGAAAACAAGTGCGGATTATCAGCTGTCAAAAGGTTGATTGCAGTACAAAATCAAAGCAAAGACATTTCTTTGTTTTCAATGGGCCATGACTGTTGTTGCGTTGTTTACTTTTTAACGTGTTGCGTTCTTACATGCTCAGCTAATACTAATTGATTGTCTTTTATCTCAGTTTGTGGTTGGAAACTAATATTATGTGTAGTAGTTTCAAACCCGGTTTTTATTATTATTTAGGTAATTTTACTAATGAATAAACTTTTGAATATTGTCAACAAAACTATTTTAATCTTTGGTTTTATTTATATTTGCAAAGAAAACTAACAATATTTACATTGTTATTATTGACAGCTTCCGCAAATGTTGTAAACGCTACGCGTCGCCACCGTCGCGCACATTTTTTTTTTTTTTTTTTTTTTTTTATAATCACTATGAACAAGCGTTTGACCCCCATCCTGCCTGATGTTAAGCAGCGATGTGGTCTACGATGGAGCACACTTGTTCAGTAGGTACTTATTCACCCGCGACTTGAAGACCTTCACACTATACTGCGCAGGAAACACAGACTCCGGCAAGTCGTTCCACATCCTGGCGGTACGCACTATGAAAGTAATAACATAGCCAATAACCAACATTAGAGTTGTCCTGCGACATAATTACCAAGCCCGCTACCACGAGCAAAATCGCAGCGACAAAGCGGCTAAAGTTAGTTTACAACACACTCTCCGCTCACGTTTTGGCGTAACGGTTTGCTTATTGCGGCGGCATTGTACCACCAACTTGCTCGTCAACTTGTTGTCGACTTTATGTTGTCTACTGCGGGGGGAAACTTCCACATTTGCTTAGTCACACTTCGCGGATTTTCGCACTGTGACGCGTGTACGGAGCAAGAAAGCGGTCCATCAGTTTTGATGATACTTCCTGTGTCACTAAAGCATTACTAAGGTAGAGTTGAAGTAGCATTGGGCCGGCCATATTAGCCGTAGAACCGATGACCGTTGGGGCAAACGAGTTCTCGAGTGGAGACCGCGTCTCGCCAAACGGAGTGTAGGACGCCCTCAGGCAAGGTGGACTGATGATATACGCAAGATGGCTGGCAGAAGCTGGATGCGAGAAGCCGAAAACAGCTCACAGTGGCGTGCAATTGGAGAGGCCTATGTCCAGCAGTGGACAAGTATAGGCTGATGATGATGATGAAGGTAGAGTTGTTGTATTGTGAGATAAAAATACAGCTTAATATGTAATCACACTCAAATGAGTACGTAATGATCCCATGCTGGGTTGTAATTAGAATGCATCTGTTGTCTTTCTTCTTGGCATACCATAAAAGTTGACGATTGAATCTGATGATTTAAGTTTATTCAGGCTAGCTAACAACTCCTTATTTTTACTATCGTTTCTTATGATCCTAAAATTATCTCTCTCTAAAGATTTTGATGCAGTATTCCTTATCATTATTTCTACATAAAATAGCAGGGATATAATTGGCTAGTTTAATATAATGTCGGTACACAAATTTACCCACTAACCCTCATATACCTCATACCATTCCAATTTCTAATCTACTAACAATACTGCAAAATTCGCCAAAATCCGATGACTACTTGATACGTGAAATGACGACAAACGTTCACACATCCAACTTTTTGTAATATTAGTAGGTAATAGTGGCAAAGCTAGGGGTTAAGCCGGAAGTACAAGACAAGCCTATGTCAGGCACATTAACAAATATTTTCAAGGAAATATTGTAAAATACTTTTTTAAAAGACTTATTATAGCTCAAATTAGTAAGACAAATAAAAAATATAAAAAAGCATTGGTTATGTGCCTATTTTTCACAACCGGCTTACCTCCTGGCTTTGCCACTAGTAGGTAATGTCTTTAAAAACCTGAATGCACTTGTCGTAGTCTGTGTTTCCTGCGCAGTACAGTCTGGAAGTCTTCAAGTCACGGGGGTAAATAGGTACCTAATGAACAAGTGTGCTCCTTCGTAGACCACATCGCTGCTTAACATCAGGCAGGATGGTGGTCAAACGCTTGTTCAACGTGTTTAAATAAAATTAAACATCTAAAGAAAACTGAAAACCGTAGAACCGATGACCGTTGGGGAAAAAGAGTTCTTGAGTGGAGACCGCGTCTCGGCAAACGGAGTGTGGGTCGCCCTCAGGCAAGGTGGACTGATGATATACACAAGATGGCTGGCAGAAGCTGGATGCGAGAAGCCGAAAACAGATCACAGTGGCATGCAATTGGAGAGGCCTATGTCCAGCAGTGGACAGGTATGGGCTGATGATGATGATGATGATGAAAGAAAACTACCAAAACAAAATTTCAACTCCAGAACGCAGAAGGTATTCAAGCCGAGACCAAATTGCAGGTAGCTGACTAATATTTTCCTATCGCATCGTATTTACGATGTATAAAACGTTTGCTAATTAAGGCATTAAAGTTTAGCGAGGCCGTAACAATAGCTATTAGCCGACAGTGAAAGGGGACTATGAATTTCGTGAACAGTTTATGTTGGAATTACACATTATTTGAAGCCAGTTATTTAGGTACTGTTGAATAACTTTTGTGAAGATTTTGACAATAAGTTATAATAGTTACATTAATAATTGACCTGAATTTTTTTATTAAACGTGACCTAAGTGATGTTCTTCCTATTATATATATATTTATTCCTAGTTTCTATTCATAAGTCTTATGAGTTAAGAAACTAGGAATTTTGTCTCAATATTGTTCACCGGGTAAATAATCAAAGACAAGCTCGAGCTTGTCTTATATATTGAGTCGTAATATCTGTGCGCGTTTCATTAAAATATGATTTAAGAATTTTGTGTCTAAAATGTTAAGTAAAATATCACCCTTCAATCTATACAGGAGGTAAAATTGACGGTTAAATCCGTCAGCAGTTACTTTTTTTACTATTTTATCATTTCTATTTTTCTAAATGATTCCTATTTTTGTATTATTCATACCAATATTATTTTTAGCTAAAAACAGCTAATCGCAAGATTAACCAGCCTCTCTATCATAGTACAGCAAGAAAGAAGTGACAAGACATATATAACGCGCTGCGATTTGTTGATACAAGCTGAAACGCCGAAGACAACGATAAAACAGCCAATCAGAGTGCTTGTTTTTTTTCTATGTTGTGTCTCTATTAACGCGCGTGCCAAGCCTGCAGTAACAATTGTTTTGATTGCGTTGTCAAACTTCAAGAAAGACCAAACTAAGTAACTAAACAATAATGCTTCTTTGTTTCAGGTACGTTGCGTTCCCTTTCAATGATGAACTTCAGTAAGTAAATTCGCTATTCAAGGCAATTAAACGGCCTTTTGAGATGAGTGAGTGAATGGAGAATGATTAACTTTATGAAATAAACGATTGAATGAATGCTTTGTTTCGTTCACCAGACAATTTCTAAAAGTTTTTTAAGGTTCATTGTAATTTCTACAACATTATCTTTTTTTAACCGACTTCAATTCAAGAAAGGAAGACGTTCTTAATTCGTCTGTTTTTATGTTTGTTAGAGAATTCCTCAGACCTTTCGCTTGGGTGAACCGATTTGGATGTTTTTTTTTTTATTTGAATGCTTTTTGGCTTTCCGTTTGATCCCAATTTCGTTCAGTTCCGACAATGGCACCCATGAGAAAACCACATATATGTCAAATTTTACTGGTTGAAGTCGGTTCTTTTCTCTTTATTGTTTTTTGTTTATGTTTCATTTAAACATTTTGTTAAGAAAATGAATTAAGTCTTCCAGTGAACGCCTATAGGCGTCATAACAATAAAAAATCGATTGTGTCTATTTTATTTTCCGCCAATGTGTTAAGAAACATATAACGATTCATTTTCAACCATTCACATTACCTGTCAAATGTTCTTCCAAAAAAAAAAATTGACATTTTCGGATATGAAAAGTAAACAGCGCCTTAGGTGTAGAATAATAAAAAAATACTCACGAGGCTTTTTACGATTACCTACCCTAAAACATTCACCCCATGGTGTATATTCGGACGATGCGGGATCGAGTACCTTACCATACAAATTAAACTTGAGCAAAAAATTTGTCTAATTGTAAAGGATCAGAACGTTGCCTAGGTTACTTACTTACTTAAGTCCTATGGTACTCCAGTGGTACAAAGTAACTTTACTAGATGGCGCCACTCCGTCCTATCCTCTGCATAGAGCTCTGGAATCACACCAGCTCATCCCTCGTGCTCTAAGCTCATCGTCGACGGGCGTACCGTCAAGTGTGCAAAAGAAAGAACTTTGCCTAATGCATAGGTATTCATTTTATAGATATTGCCGGTTTTGCTTTTAAATTCCCCACTTTTGCCATGCCATTCTAGACCTAATTACAATAACAAAAATCAAAGTGCCTGTTATCTAAGTGCGCTCATAATCCCGCCGCTCTGATTTAAAAACACAACCACAACCAGGATTTTCCTGTTATTTCGCTGTTCCCTGTGATTGATTGACCGGATCCCGACCAATACGTTGTTCGGGTTGTTTTATGAAATTATTATTCAAAAGGGAAAAGAAATAATCTGTTCGAAATTTGACGAACGGATTTACAAAATATTTTTTTCGTTGATCGCATCTGACAAGCCTTTGGAATTGGCATAACTTGTGTGTAAAACTAATATAGATATTGTTCTGCTTGGGTGTGTCATTACAGCGAATAGAATACATGTGACACCACCCCAGCTCAACTTTTCCCGCTATGGGGGTCGTAAGAAGCGACCGAGGGAGCTCTTCAGAGAGCGGGCAGCGCTCTCTGTGCGTTAAGCCACAACACCACTGCGATCGCTAACCTGCCTAAAAGCTTGGCGATTTTTGGCATTTCATCCCAAATGACGAATGATTTACACTGGGGGAGACCCTCGTACAGCAGTGGACGTTATCATAATCATCAACCCATACTTGTCCACTGCTGGACATAGGCCTCTCCAATTGCACGCCACTGTGATCTGTTTTCGGCTTCTCGCATCCAGCTTCTGCCAGCCATCTTGCGTATAACATCAGGTCAACTTGCCTGAGGGCGTCCTACACTCCGTTTGTCGAGACGCGGTCTCCACTCGAGAACTCGTTTTCCCCAACGGTCAACGGGAAATGGAATCCTTCCACGATAGTAGGGTATTTGATTTCGTCCCTTCTTCTGTCATGAATTACACAAAACGTGCGTTAAAAAAAAAATAAAGGCCATGGAAAATTCCCCATTGCTATACCATACACAAAAGTGTCGATATGTGAATTTTTTTGTTATGTTTTTGAACTTCACTGTTCAAAGAAACGTCTAAGAATAACAAAAAAAAGTGAAAGTGGAATATTTGTGAAAATTTTCTGAAAAGCAGTGTCTGATTTTCCCAATTTAATATTACTATTGCGTTGCTATTTGTCATATTGATTACTCTCAATGTGATTCAGTTTCAAAACTACTAACCAATTTATACTGACCTCTCTTTATTAAGTATTTCCTTCTTTATAAAGCTTTTGTTTAACTTCTACGTATTCAGTAACCGCATGAGTTTTTAGATCAAGTAAGTTAGTACATTACTACTGTAAAGAGAACTTTACTTGGTAGTGAGCTACTTCTTATTTAGAGGTCTTTGTTTTTTGGATTCGTCTAAGAGTTTCTGAAGGTATAAAGGCTGTTTCAAATTAGAGTGTTTGTAGCTTTCTTGTACTTACACAGGAAGGAAAGTAAAGGTAAAAATGTGTTAATGCAAAAAAAAATCGATGGAGCTCGTGAAGGGTTTTCGTAGCTCGCGTTGTTTTTTTTTCGCACACCTGTGTCACTTTGGCGTACTTTCTGTAGCTTGCCTCTTTGGAAGATCATAAAAAAACACATATCAGTAAAATTCGTCGAAGATGGTTACACGCGCCTGTCACGTTGGGTTAAATTCGCTCGTTGAATGAGTATTTACTTAGTATCAGGCAGGATGGTGGTAAAAAGCTTGTTCACTGTGCTTAAAAACCTGACTAACCCAGTTTTCGAATAAAAGTCGTAAACTCAATATTGTTCACCGGGTGTATAGGCACGAATATAACCAAAGACAAGCTCGAGCTTACCTTTGTTATTTTACTCGACGTTTCGACGCAGTTGCATGCGTCGTGCTCACGAGTGGACTGGACGAGTGGACAATATTGAGTTATAATGTCTGTGCACGTTTCATTAAAAAATGATCTAAAAGTCGTAAAGTTGTGTTTTATTTTTAAGCATTTTACTGTCACTGACTATCGTGCAGGTTAAATTCTGAAAGACTACGCCGAAAAAAAACTGCAAGAAAGGTATAGAATCTCGTAAATTGTGGCTTCCTTCCGACATAATGCTTTAGTAATTAGTTGATTTATTTCTTCGCTCCTGATTTTTATTCCCATATCCGAAGTACCGAACCAAGAACCAAAGTCATCGACAAAGCTCATCGTTTTAGCAAGCTGAAGTGGCAGTGGGCCGGCCATATTAGCCGTAGAACCGATGACCGTTGGGGGAAACGAGTTCTCGAGTGGAGACCGCGTCTCGGCAAACGGAGTGTAGGACGCCCTCAGGCAAGGTGGATTGATGATATACGCAAGATGGCTGGCAGAAGCTGGATGCGAGAAGCCGAAAACCGATCACAGTGGCGTGTAATTGGAGAGGCCTATGTCCAGCAGTGGACAAGTATGGGCTGATGATGATGATCTGAAGTACAGTTTACAGTCTGAAGGTCTTCAAGTCGCGGGTGAATAGGTGCCAAATGAACAAGTGTGCTCTATTGTAGACCACATCGCTGCTTAACATCAGGCAGGAATGTGGTCATACGCTTGTACATTGTGTTTAAAAAAAATCTGTATTCTGAGTCTTACGAGCTATGTAACCGGGATTTATTACTTTGGTTCTCCAGCGGATTTCGCTCAAAGATCGCGCAGAGAAACCCCGAGCATTCCATTACTCTCTGAATGGCCTTAAACTTCCAAAGGATATTCAGTTATTGTTATGGACTATGTAAACACGCCCTTACTAAGATTTCTTTACCTAAGCGGGACTTCGTGTAACATGAAGTAGGTACATTGCATAAAATGTCGATGAAATTATGCTCACGGCTTGGCCCGCCGCCTAATAGCACCCTCTAGTGTGCGCGTGGGGCAATTAAATCCTTGCTGTTTGTCTTGGCTCTTTGGCCGATCGGAAGAGGAACGGGGAACACGTAGACAGGTACATTTAGCATGAAAAGTTGTTAATTAGCGCGGAAGTAGCGAGAGCACGTAAGAAGGTACTGTCGAAGTCAAATGTATTTTAAATTCACTATTTTATTTTATCCAAATATACAGTTTAGAACGAGTTTGTTGTTTAATTAGAAGATTTTGAAAGAGTCACGGAAAGCCTCTACGCTTCGATATCCACAAATTATTTTGCATAATTCTAAAATTACTACCAACTTATACACACATCAAAAGTGTCTAGGGATCAAGTACATTTTAGAAGATTGCAATCAAGAATATATTTTACAAAAACTGAATTCATTCATAATTTATTCAAAATGCGGTAATGAGTCATTGATACAGGCATGGGGAATTAGGTAGGAGACCAATCCAGAAGATTAGATTTGATTTAAATAAATTAGATTCTTTTAGAGCCAAAAATGTTCTTGATCCCTAGACACTTTAGATGTGTGTAGTAACCATTACCACGTTGCAATTGTTCATTCGTAGGGCAAAATTTACAAAACGTGCTGGAACGCGCATTATGGACCTAATGATACCTAATAAAGTACACGAGATGGATCTAAAATCGCGCATATCAAAGTAAATCAACATCTTAACCCGCCATTGGTGACGTGAATTTCACTTGCATCATTGGTGACGCCGGTCTCACAGACCGGGTTTTTTGAAAAAATATTATGAATGCAATTAAACAATTATTTTGTTTTTACTGGCTTCAGTTCTATTCAAATACATATTCCCAACATTAAAACAAATGAATAAAGTAAATCACAACTCGTTTATTACGCAATCTTGCATAGAATATAAAACTCAAAAAAATAACAGAACTTTTAAGACTGACTACAAAAAACCAACAAAACTATTACAATTAACTCTAATCAATTAGATCTAATCAGCCTACTTTGGTCACTGGACATTAGGAACTCGTTAAAAATAATATAAATGTACCATCTTCCAAAAAAAAAATAAAAAAAATTACTCCTAAAAATCCTTGTCCCTGATCACTCAAACAGCTCATGTAACATGGCACTACGTGTCTGAAGAACTTATAGCCATATCATGTTCCTCTTCGAGAAGAGCTTCCAAACGTCGCTGCTCGTTTTCGTAGGACATGCTGAAAGTATTAAAAATATTTGAAAATCTATCTAAAAGAAATCTATCTAATCTAATCTAAAAGAAAACACGATAGTTCATTGGTAGGCTCAAAGCGTATTTTATCTACAATATTATCGTAGCATCACGAAATTCATGAAAGTACTTATTGAAAACATAAAACTGTAAACATCTTCATATTCTGTACTTATATTAGCCGTTAAATGAAATAAATAAAACCTTCATTACATATTGAAATATCGTAATTAATCTTACGAGTTCGGTGACGCCGGTCTCACGCACCGGGTTAGCGCCAGCAGTCAAATATGTGCGCCCGCTACGCTGCCGTGGACGGAACTGGTGGGTGGCGGACGTGTAATAGTGCAGCTACTCAAAATCCCAACGCAAATCGATAAAGGATCAAAAAGTTATTCGATTTTTTTTCTCGACCCGGTCTCACAGACAAATACGTCACCAATGGCGGGTTAATGAATGCCCACTTACAAGTACATCCAGGTATGCCAGGTTGCTGCCGGGCGGGTAACAGGACACCCCTCTACCCCCGCATACCCCAATACATCCCCTCCCGCGCCCCCGTCTCCAGCGACCGCATCTATAAATATGCGCCAGCATTCTTTATGCCGCAGTCTTATGTTTGATGCGGGCTCGTAAAACCGAGACGACGTATAATTTTATTAAAATTTTATGCGCGAAACACTTTCATATTATTATTATTATTATCTGAGTCTGCGTAAAAAATATCGCATGGACATTAAAAACTGTGATGGTTACTGGTACTTTAATTACTCAAGTTATTAATATTAATCCCCTGTAATGCCCTTATCGTACCTTATGAAGTTTTACTTTATACCCCGATAAACGCGCTGAAACTTCCAGGTACGAAACTTATGAAACTTGTTATTGCGTATTTGACATACCTAATAGCTTTAAAGTGTATTTGCCGTTTATATCGGCGCAAATTAAAAATGAATACGTTAAATTAGGCTTATTAAAATGGCAAGATTTATAAAACGAACTTAGACTTAATATCTAAATCTTCCTTAGCTGTACTTTTTGTATGGAATTTTACAGCAAAAGATTTTGAAAGAAAAAGTTAACGTTCTAGTCTGACCGCAACCGTAATGCCGCGCCTTAGGTATTGCGCGGGGGAGGTGAAAAGGTCGTTGCCGCCGTCAAGTGCTTCCACAATCCGATGGTTACTACCAACGCACATAAAGGGAAAAAAATGACCACGCTGCCGTCTGCGTTACTGCAAACAAAATGAGGCCTTAGTCTAATACACTCTCGCAATAGCATCTCTCTGACATCGTATCGGCAAACGATATGTATTGTTTATTTCGGTACTTTCTTTTCACTGTCCTGTGTCCTGAATAAAACAGCGTTGCACATCATTTTCCGGTGCCATGCCACTAATGGCGCATGCCAGAGCGATGCCACTACGAAGTGGTAGCAATGTTGGTCCCCAGGTTTGTGGTATCGGCGGTGGGTAGCCGCCGCGACGAATGCGACGAACGAAACGATTTGGATGTTTTTTATTTTTATTTTTTTTAATCACTATGAACAAGCGTTTGACACCATCCTGCCTGATGTTAAGCAGCGATGTGGTCTACGATGGAGCACACTTTTTCGATGAGAACTCGTTTTCCCCAACGGTCATCGGTTCTACGGAAAATATGGCCGGCCCACTGCCACTTCAGCTTGCTAAAACGATGAGCTATGTCGATGACTTTGGTACTCTGTCGGATCACTTCATTTCTGATTCGATCCTTCAGAGAAACGCCGAGCATAGCCCTTTCCATAGCACGCTGTGCGACTTTGAGCTTGTGGGCCAGCCGTGCTGTCACTGTCCACGTCTCAGCTCCGTATGTCATTACAGGTAGAACACACTGATTGAAGACCTTTGTCTTCAGGCACTGTGGGATCGCTGATGTTAAGACTCGACGTAACTTCCCAAATGCTGCGCAACCCAGCTGAATTCTTCTGTTTACCTCGTCCTCGAAGTTGTTTCTACCCAACTGCAATGTCTGCCCAAGGTATCCGTATTTTTTAACAACTTCGAGAACGGTGCCGTGTACTGAAATCGGTTCCGGTAGAACATGTTCATTGAACATGACCTTGGTTTAATCCAAGTTCATCCGTAGGCCGATCCGTAGAGAAGAATCAGCTAGGTCATTCAGCATCAGTTGAAGGTCCTGCAGCGTTTCTGCCATGATGACGATGTCGTCTGCAAATCGCACTTGTTCAGTCGGTACCTATTCACCCGCGACTTGAAGACCTTCAAACTATACTGAAGTTATTTTAAATACTATTTGAAAGCTGGTGCTTCCCGTTTGGTCCCATATAAATTTGGTGCAGTTCCCACAATGGCGTCCATGAGAAAACCACATATATGTCAAATTTAGCTGGTTTGAAGTCGGTTCTTTTTTCTTTAAATTATCATCGGATATGAGGTGGTGAATCCAAGTATCAAAAAAGTACGTTTACTTTTATTAAGGCACTTAAAATTGATGCTGAACTTTAAATTATTAACTCGGTGGCGATTACAATATATCAGCAATGGTTGCAGTGAGACTGGGCAGAACAAGACCCTGTAAAGCACAAAACCTAAAAAAATGTATGAGAGCTGACAACGACAGAGCAGTCGCGGAAGAGAGACAGACGTAGCGGAATCTAGTAAAACCTCTTCCTACCACTAGGGTACCATAAGGCTTTTGAAGTTAGGTATTACAAGTCCACGTCGTGACCACGACGCATGCAACTGCGTCGAAAGGTCGAGTACAATAACAAAGGTAAGCTCGAGCTTGTCTTTGATTATATTCTCGTCTATATACCCGGTGAACTATTGAGTTTTAATGTCTGTGCGCGTTTCATTAAAAAAATATGATCTAAGTTAGGTATTTTTCAAAAAAGGTTTCCTGTCTTTGCAAATCTATAAAAAGGATTCTTATCAAATTACGGCACTGATGGATATCGGCCTTAATATAAGTACAATCATAACGACAGTATGGCGTGTAGAATGACTAAGCTTTTCATATTATTTAGGTACTTGCAAAGGATATTGTGTTGGAGTGCCATTTCCGTGCAGCATAAAGTGGCGTAGATACTCCATTACGTAGGCCCAAGCCATGACAAGTCTCTATAATTTGGTCGTCAATGCCCCAGAATGGGAAGAGTTGTATAAAAACACAAGTATAAAGATGATTTCGTCGAAAAGCATGCGTATTAATTCAGGGACTAGCCCACCACCAGCCAAGCCCCACCTGCCTCTCTCTGTACGTGCCATTCTCTGGAGACGTGCGCGTCTACTTGCGCCTGCCTCTTTTCAACGCACACGTTTTCTTGACTCCATATGATACAAAGCATGCGCATTAAAGAATAAAAAGTAAAATAAATAAATACACTTCACGCCTTTCATACCAAAGAGGGGTAGGCAGAGGCACTTGCTAAAGCAAATACCCACGGTTCACCAAGCGTATTTAACCCAACGTGACAGGGGGTGAGCCCATCGCCGTTATAGGGTTCACACACCTTGTGGTGTGCGGGTTTCATCACGATGTTGTCCTTCACCGTACGAGCGTTGCGTTGCGTACAAAGGCTCTGAAAAAGAGTCCCATTGATACACGTCCAGTAGCCGGACTCGAACCCGGGACCTCCCGGTTACAAGTCAAGGATCCGACCAACTGGACCACAGACGCATGCGCATTAAAAACAATCAAAAGCAATTACACACATCAAAAGTGTCTAGGGATCATGTACATTTTAGAAGATTGCAATCAAGAATATATTTTACAAAAACTGGATTCATTCATTACTTATTCAAAATGTTGTGATTAGTAATTGATACAGGCATGGGCAATTAGGTAGGAGACCAATCTAGAAGATTAGATTTGATTTAAATAAATTCGATTTTTTTAGAGCTAAAAATGTTCTTGATCCCTAGACACTTTTGATGTGTGTAGTAGTGTGCTCCGTCGTAGACCACATCGCTGCTTCGCAGCAGGGAGGATGGTGGTCAAAGGTTCATTGTGTTTAAAAAAAAGACCCACACACTTTTAGCCCCCCTAGCACGGCGTTCAAAGAAAGAAGCGACAAGTCATATAACGCGCTACGATTTGTCGAAACAAGCTGAGTCGCACGAAGTGTGACATAACAGCCAAAAACAGTCTGTACCTATTTGTCCTATGTCGTATCTTTCTTAAACGTCAGGATGTGGAACGACTTGCCGGAGTCTGTGTTTCCTGTGCAGTACAGTCTGAAGGTCTTCAAGTTGCGGGTGAATAGTTACCTAATGAACAAGTATGCTCCATCGTAGACCACATCGCTGCTTAACATCAGGCAGGATTGTGATAAAACGCTTGTTCATAGTGACTCCCCACCAAACTTCGTCAAAATCCGCTCAGTAGTTTTTTGCGTGAAAGCGTAATAAATAAACTAACATTGACATCTATTATTATATATATAAAAGAAAGTCGTGTTAGTTACACCACTTATAACTTAAGAACGGCTGGACCGATTTGGCTGAAAATTGGTAGGGAGTTAGCTTAGAACCAGGAGACGGACATAGGGATACATGATATACGGATACTTTTTATCCCGATCCTGTGGGACGCGTTGCTATATAGAGGGCGTTATAGTTTTTATGAGATACTGAAACTACGCGAATGAAATCGCGGGCCGTCCACTAGTTTATAATATACAGAATAAAGATGATGTAACAAGGTAGGTAATTTATCCCTACGTATTTCCCTACATACCCGTATGACCTATATGAAGCTAATTAATTTCGCAGAAATCAGCTCAAAGTTTGCTTCGGAATTACGTTTGTGCGTATGTGGCTATTGTGTATGATTCCGGGAACTACAATTACGTATTTGAACTCTGGCGATATTATTTACTGAAAAACATCAGTGGCGTGCACTGACTTTTACGACAAGGTAGGCAGTAATCCCCAAGGATTGACACCTATGTATAGGTAACTTGCCTTTACAAAATACCTATCTACTCACCCACAAAACACAGGACTTCGTTAGCCGTTGTCGTGAGTACGACAGAAAAAGAAATAACAATATCTCTATTATTAGGTCATGTAGCCAAAATACTAAGGTAGGCAGTGTCTTTTTGCCTATATGGTGTGCACGCCACTGGAAAACATAATTACTTTGTCTTTAGTTCTAGATTAAACTCTGGTGCCGTCATATTTTGACATTTAAAAATAATAAAATAAATACACTTCACGCCTTTTAAACCTAAAGCGGGGTAGGCAGAGGCACTTGCTTAATAAGCAAATGCCCACGGTTCACCAAGCGTATTTAAACCAACGTGACAGGGAGTGAGCCCATCGATTTTGACATTTGTTAATCAACAACACATTACTTTCATGCCACATCGCTGCTTAACATCAGCCAGGATGGTGGTCAAACGCTTGTTCATGGTGATAAAAAAAACCCATGTTAAGTAGCTAAAAGACAGTCAGCTTTTCCTTTATGTCCCAATATAAGTATATACATATATCTACTGCGAACTAATTAGGTCACGTGTATACCTACTTCGTACACTTCACGCCTTTTAATCCCAAAGCGGGGTAGGCAGAGGTACTTGCTAAAGCAAATGCCCACGGTTCACCAACCGTATTTAACCCAACGCGACAGGGGGTGAGCTCATCGCCATCATAGGGTTCACACACCTTGTGGTGTACGGGTTTCATCACGATGTTGTCCTTCACCGTACGAGCGTTGCGTTGCGTACATAGGCTCTGAAAAAGAGTCCCATTGGTACACGTCCAGTAGCTGGATTCGAACCCGCGACCTCCCGGTTACAAGTCAAGTATCCGACCAACTCGACTACAGACGCTCATGACATTTGTTAATCAACAACACATTGTCTTCATGCCACATCGCTGCTTAACATCAGCCAGGATGGTGGTCAAACGCTTGTTCACGGTGATAAAAAACCCATGTTAAGTACCTAGCTAAAAGACAGTCAGCTTTTCCTTTATGTCCCAATATACATATATCTACTGCGAACTAATTAGGTCACGTGTATACCTACTTCGTGATTAACAGGAAATCTTGTTACCCACTCGTCTGATGATTAAGGGCCGTTTATACAGGGAGAGATTCTCGATTTACGGATGTAACTCGAGAAATTATCGCCATCTATAATAATAGTAATAATAAATGGATAGTATTTAAACGTGCATCAAAAAAGTCTAACCTAACCTAACCAAAATACTGACTTAGCGACAAAATTACTGATTTGGTCAGCTAATAAATACAAAATCAAAAATTTTTCTGCTCAGTTAGTAATTTTGCTGCTCAACTTAGTATTTTTAGGCGCTCAACTTATTATATTCCATAATAAATAATAAATATTTTACAACAACACACACATTGCCTTCATCCCATGTTAAGTAGCTTTTTTTTTTTTTTAATCACT
>SJJU01070839.1:0-33192 GCA_012932125.1 Conopomorpha cramerella | reverse complement strand
ACCTTCTCCCATCCTGTACCAAGATACTGTGCAAAGGGCTTCTGACCAGAATGGCCGCCCAAGTGGATCGACATCTCAGGGAAGAGCAGGGAGGATTTAGACCATGCCGGTCATGCACCGATCAACTGAACCTGCTGAGAATGATACTGGAACAGTGCAACGAAATGCAGAGCGAAGTTTTTGCGCTGTTCGTAGATTTTGAAAAAGCATTTGATCGTGTGAAATGGCACAGTATCTGGCGAATTCTAAAATCGCGAGGAATTCCTGAGAAGATAATTCACATCATCAGGGGCCTGTATGAGGGATCAACATGCAGAGTGCTGCACAGAGGACAACTGACCGACCCAATCCACGTAACCGCTGGCGTGAAGCAAGGATGCCTGTTGTCTCCTCTTCTGTTCCTCATAGTCTTGGACGACGTGATGCGGAGAGTTGTCTGCAAGGAATGCAGAGGCCTTCCCTGGTCTCAGGGACAACACCTCGAAGACATAGACTTTTCAGACGACCTATGTCTGCTCTCCAAATCCCGTGATCACCTACAGACCAAGGCCGATGATCTCGTTAAAGAGGCTGCCCAGGAAGGATTGCGCGTCAACTGCGCTAAAACGAAGGAGAAGCGCCTCCACACCGTTGACACCCAGCCTCTCTTAATCAACGGCGAGAGTATCGAGCGGGTCCACAAGTTCACGTATCTTGGGGGTGTTGTGAGCCCGCAAGGTGGAACAGACCTGGACATAGAGGCCCGTATCAACAAGGCTCGTGCTGCATACGCCCAATTAAAGCCTGTTTGGAGTTCCCACACTATCACCCGACGCACTAAATTGAGGATCTTCGAATCAAACGTCAAGTCAGTCTTACTATATGGTTGTGAGACGTGGGATGTCAGAAAGGACCTCTCCCATCAGCTGCAAGTATTTGTTAACAAATGCTTAAGGCGCATTTTGGGAATTTTCTTGCCCCGAACAATAAGGAACACCGACCTATGGAGACTGACAAGACAAAGACCCATCGATGACGAAATCCGGACAAGAAAGTGGCGTTGGATTGGACACACGCTCAGAAGATCGGAAGAGTATCCTCCAAAACAGGCTCTGTCGTGGCAGCCGGCAGGAAAGCGCAAAGTTGGCCGCCCTAGATCCACATGGCGTCGCTCAGTGAAGAAGGAGGCGGATCTAGCAGGTCTGAAGTGGGAAGATCTGGTGGTTGTTGCTCAAGACCGGTCCGAGTGGAAGAATGTTGTGCGAGCCCTATGTCCCTGCTGAGGGAATAAAGGAAATAAGTCAAAGTAAGTCTATTCAAAAGAAGGCCCTAAAATCTATTAACTATAGATGCAGTCAACCTAAAATGTCCTACACTAACTTGTTGGCGAAATACAATCTCCAGTCTCTTTCTAGTAGGAGAAAAATTACTGATGAGCTGGTTCTATATAACATTTGCAACAACCTATATGACTGTCGTGATCTCATCAATGATGTCCACTATTTAGTTCCTAAATTAACATCTCGACATCGCCTTGACAAGCTGTTCTTTATTCCGATTTCACGAACGAACGCAGGCCTCCGTGCACCTCTACACAGGATTTGTCGCTCACATAACCAAAACTTTTCACAGCTAGACATACATTGTTGTAATAAAGCCCTGTTCAAGATAAATGTGCAAAAATGTTTGAATTTATTAAAGTCTCCCACTCCCTAAGTCTAACTAAGATGGTTGCCTACAATCTTGTCACCAGTCTAATTCCATTAATGTATTCTTTAAATGATTTTTATTCGTGTATTCTTGCGTACAGTTAATTGTTATCACCTAAGCTGATAAAATGTAATGTCCTAGTGACAGGTCTTCAAGGAAATATGCTTATTTTGTATACACATGTTTACCAAAGCTGTAATTTCTAGTATATTTCTGTATATTTTGGTGGTATATTGTATTATTGTGTATGTGTATGTACCCATGTGTTGGATTATGTATATATATTTATATAAGTATGTTTATGTATAGTATGTATTAGTAAAACATAGAACTGTTAGTGAGTTTTTTTTTCTCAATTTTATGTACTTTTTAGACCCTGAACAGTTTTATTATAGTATATATTTGTACTAGTGTAACAATTTTTTTTAAATTTTTATTTCCTATTTCTAATTGTTTGTATAATTGTCGTGTTTTAATTTCTATTTTGTTTTTTTTGTTTTTATTGTATCCTGGCACACCCATCGGTCTTTCCCATTACTGGTGGTTGACTGGTAGAAAATGCTTTAGCATTAAGTCCGCCATGTGTACTTTTTTGTGCATTAAAGTGTTTAAATAAATAAAAAATAAATATTCTGTCCAATAAAGAAAATAAAAATAAATATTCGAAAGTCCTGATTCCTCGCAACGTGCCCATGATGCGCTGACGTCGATCACGTCCACCATCCCGAGCCAACGAGAGAGATGAGAGTCTACCGCTTCTACCGCTTCGACTCACTAGTTTTACACAAGAGCTATGTGACACCTCACATCGGGTCCATTCTCTCTCATCATCATCATCATCATCATCAGCCCATACCATACCATATTACCATACCATCCCATACCCATCATATTCTCTCTCATAATTTGTAGAAATTAGAATAAAATCATTCGTTTTAAGTCCTATCGGGTTTCCCTTCCAATTCTTCTAATTCCCTTTGCACCCTTCGACTGTAGCAAATATAATTCACGTCAAGAAAGACACGACATAGAACAAATACGCGCTGTGATTGGCTGCTATGTCACATCGTGCGACTCAGCATGTTTCAACCAATCGCAGTACCTGGTATATCTTGTCATGTCTTTCTTGGCTCGCTTTGCTAGGGAGTAAGAGAACGGTGATCTAACCCAAAATGTTATTGCTACAGCAAATGTTGAAACCCCCCTGTAATGTATGAAGTACACTAATAAATATCATGCATACTCTGCTTGGCTTATTGGTTGTGAGTGTTGGCCTACATCTGCACTCTCCACTACGACGTCGAGAGGAACGGGTGTGATACGACCATAACTATTTGTTTTATTGGTACTAAAGTGACCTGTAGACCTCCCTCACCTTCCTCCTAGCCAGATACTGGTCCAGTCGGGACCGGCAGCCGCGGAAGCAGTCCAGCAGTCCGGACCGCGGCCGGTGCGCGGGACCGAACCGCGCGCTCCATCGCAGCGCGCCGTTTCGCAACTCCGCCCCATTGTAGTCCTCGGAGAACGGGAATAGTTCGGCTGTTGACGCTAACACTGGTGGGAGAAGATGAAGGTTGTTGACTACAGACCATTTCTAATCTAGTTTATTTATTTATTAATGTTATGCTACACCAACAGAATATTACTCAATACATTTAAATAATTTGTACACACATCAAAAGTGTCTAGGGATCAAGAACATTTTTAGCTGTAAAAAAAAATGTAATTTATTTAAATCAAATCTAATATTCTGCATTGGTCTCCTACCTAATTCCCCATGCATGTATCAATGACTTATCACCACATTTTGAATAAATTATGAATGAATTCAGTTTATGTAAAATATATTCTTGATTGCAATCTTCTAAAATGTACTTGATCCCTAGACACTTTTGATGTGTGTAGTTTAACGGCCCGCCCCAGCTTTGCGCATGTTTAACGATGAATAAGTGTTTTGTCTGCTAAACGATGCGTTGGTCGACATGCCCCAGAAGGGGGAGAGTTGGCAACAAAACAGGCTCACCCCCTGTCACGTTGGGTTAAATACCGTGGTGTAATTAATTGGTGAACCGTGGGCATTTGCTTTAGCAAGTGCCTCTGCATACCCCGCTTTGGCATTGAAAGGCGTGAAGTGTATTTTTTTCTCTAGTATACCATGCCTGGTAGATCATGTTTTAATGAAACGCGCACAGACATTATAACTCAATATTGTTCACCGGGTGTAGAGTCCACTCGTGACCACGACGCATGCAACTGCGTCGAAACGTCGAGTAAAATAACAAAGGTAAGCTCGAGCTTGTCTTTGGATATATTCGCGCCTATACACCCGGTGAACAATATTGAGTTATAAGAAGGTAGTTGTATAGTCTCGCTACTGTACATTTTTCTGTTTACGTTGCGATCTACTTTAGGCCGTGTTAACATTATGATATTATAAAGTAAAATATATCAGTGCACAACTAACTCGCTTCCCATAAGCATCAACTGAAGGAACGGCCACCTATTTTAACTATTGTTCCTATTGATACTAAGAATAAACCAGTTTTATAACTACAACTCAACTTCTCCGTTCTTTCTACGCACTCAACACAACTGTCAAGTGTAAAAGTTAACTGGCTCATACAGTAGTTTTCCCGAAATCCCAGAATGGCATTCAGTCTTCTTCTTACCAGGCGGCTCCCCAAGGTGATGCCTGTTGGGGTCCGGCGAGCTGAGCAGCCGGGTGGCGGACAGCTGGTGTGTGGGCGCGCTGTTGGGGTAAATAAAGGACAATTTGAAGTAGGTATATTTTCTTTAGGTATATTTTTTTTGGAGCGTCTGTGGTCCAGTTGGTCGGACACTTGACTTGTAACCGGGAGGTCCCGGGTTCGAGTCCGGCTACTGGACGTCTACCAATGGGACTCTTTTTCAGAGCCTATGTACGCAACGCAACGCTCGTACGGTGAAGGACAACATCGTGATGAAACCCGCACACCCACAAGGTGTGTGAACCCTATAACGGCGATGGGCTCACCCCCTGTCACGTTGGGTTAAATACGCTGGGTGAACCGTGGGTACTTGCTTTAGCAAGTGCCTCTGCCTACCCCTCTTTGGGATTAAAGGCGTGAAGTGTATTTTTTTTTATATTTTGTTTAAAACACCCGACGCAAAAACGCCGGGGTGTTAAATGTTTGACGTGTCTGTGTGTGTATGTGTCTGTCTGAGGCAACGTAGCTCCCAAACAGATGATCTGATTTTAATGCGGCTTTTTTTGTTTGAAAGCTGATTTGATTGAGCATGTTCTTAACTATGTTTGATCGATATCTGTTCATTCACTCAAAAGTTATGGGGGTTAAAAGTGGGGATGAAAAATTTCAAAGTAGTAATGTTGGCAATGAGCTGGGTGGTTGCTTGCATGAACTGAGGGGTTCAGTTACATAACCCACAGGTGCATCCTTTTATTTTATGTTTATTAACAGTAAATAAAATAAATAATTCAAAATATTTCATTTATTCATTTAGTGCCTTTGAGCTGGGTGTCAAGTCTGCTAAATAACATTACTAGTAGAGCGATTGCGATTATAGTACGAGTAGAGCGCGAGCGAAAATAAAAAGGGTATTCTCTTAGCATGTGGCTATGTGCAAAGCGAGTAGTGGCAGAGAGATAACGACCGCAGCGCACAACACGGCAGAAATCGGAAACAAATGCGGATAATCAGCTGTCAAGTGTTGATTGTAGTACAAAATCAAAGCAAAGAAATGATGACTGTTGTTGCGTTGTTAAATTTTAACGTGTTGCGTTCTTACATGCTCGGCTAATACTAATTTATTGCATTTTATCTCAGTTTTTGGTTGGAAACTAATATTATGTGTAATAGTTTCAAACCCGGTTTTTATTATTATATTAATTTTACAAACTATTGAATAAATTACACTTATATAATATTATCAACAATACTATTTTAATCTTTGGTTTTATTTATATTTGCAAAGAAAACTAACAATGTTTACATTGTTATTATTTGACAGCTTCCGCAAATGTTGTAAACACTACGCGTCGCCACCGTCGCGCACATAGCCAATATGAATGTCATTAGATACTCTTATAGATAGGTAACTTTTTTGTTGTGACAATACAACAACTCTACTTTATTGATGTTTTAATGACACAGGAACTGTCATTAAAATGGGAATGGGGAATTTTCAAAGTACAAAAAATTCTTATCTAGATGTTATGACGCTAGTAGATGCCTAGGATGACTTCTGTCAGTTATACCTTACGTACGTTTTTTTATTATTTGCGTAAGTTATTCAAACTTCAGACACTTTTGTAACATGCAAACAAACAATACAAAAATAACTGTCACCTTCAATACCTGACTGCTTGAATTTAGTCATGTCGTTGACATGTATCCCTCCCTAATACAGCTAGCGCCATCTGTCATAAATAAAAAAGAGTGCCCTGAAAAATACCGGTTGAAAGACCACTTTCTTGGCCGACCGTATGTTAATTAACCTTCATAATCTCTAACCCTTATGCTTGTAATATAGCTATACATATTTAGTGGCGAAGCTGGGAGGTAAGCCGGTAGTGAAAAATAGGCACACCAATGCTTATTTAGATTTTTTTATTTGTCTTACTTATTTGAGCTATAATAAGTCCCTATGCTACTTAATTTCCTTGAAAATATTTGTTAATGTGCCTGGCATAGGCTTGTCTTGCACTACCGGCTTCGCCACTAAATACATATAGGTTACGGGTGACGAGACGTTACTTACATGATTTTAACCATATTTATGATCTGTCAAAATAATACGAACGTCTCCGGTCCAGTTCAGATCCTTGACTTCTAACCGGGAGGTCGCGGGTTCGAGTCCGGCTACTGGACGTGTACCAATAGAAGTCTTTTACAGAGCCTATGTACGCAACGCAACGCTCGTACGGTGAAAGATAACATCGTGATGAAAACCCGCACACCACAAGGTGTGTGAACCCTATAACGGCGATGGGCTCACCCCCTGTCAAGTTAGGTTCAATACGCTTGGTGAACCGCAGTCATTTGCTTTAGCAAGTGCCTCTGCCTACCCCGCTTTGGGATTAAAGATGTGTAGTGTATATTTTTATTTTAAAAATTTTAATTTTCGAATGTGTAAGTCACAGTTCGATTTCTACCTTTGTGCATTCACATTAATCTAATGAGGAGTTTTCTAACCAATTTTGATGCTGTTTCTTTAGTAAGGTTTATACGTATAATACATGCATATAACAGCAGGTAAACGCTGTTAAAAATGTATACTATTAAAAAACTACGTTTTTCGGGTTAATCTTACTAATATTATAAATGGGAAAGTAAGTTTGTTTGTTTGTTCCGCTTTCACGCCGTAACTACTGAACCGATTGCTTTGAAATTGCAGACGTATGGTTAGACGTCTGGTTTAAATAATGGGGTACTTTTTATCCCGGAAAAAATGGATATTCCCGAGAGACAACAAAAATATTCCTTTATACCGCAATATAACCGAAGTCCACGCGGGCGAAGCTGCGGACGGAAAACTAGTACAATAATAAAGATGGTAGCCAACGCCCGCAATGCTACAAATAAACATAATTAACGCTTCCGTGTACTCGTCCCTCCTATCGACGCCACGTGATAACAAAAAAGCTTCTATAATTGAGAGTCCCTGAAAGTGTTAACCGTTATATTACAGCTGTGCTGTGAACACTAATCAATTAGCACACTTCTTAGTATGATGGTAAAATATTACGTACAAAGAACAAAGAAACTTAAAAATCGATACGTTACTTTCATATAAGTATTTCAAAAGAAACAGAAATCTATATACAGGCTGATCCGGAAATATCATTTTAAGCCGAAGTCTTCTCTCTGTCTTCGTACTAGCCCATTTCAGCAGGTGTCAATGACCTCGGAATTACGGGAGCGAAAATAATTTTACATCTTCACATAAGAAGCAGAATCAACTGATCGAGTTTGTATGTGGAGTAGGAAAGTTTCGTTCCGATAGACCTCAAAAACGTATTTCCGATTGACTATGTACCTATATATTTAGGTTATTCTATTTCAAATTAATTAGTATTCACAATTTTGCGGGCACGTTTAACTTTGTTCTAAGTGCTGAGCTAACAAAAGTGAGAAATTCGAGCGGTCTAAGTTGCTTGGCCCGACGTTGTAAATCATTCCCTACACTGTGCCCACTTTATGGCAAGTTTGTTCCAATAACGGTTTCAGTATTAAATTAGTAATTGCCGCCACGTCAGCGCTCATGGAGCAAATATCTTTAGAACGGTCGTATTTCATATTTTTTGCAATCGGTGAAATGTAATACGTCGTAAAATATTATTGAATATGATAATATCAGGCACTTCTGTACCTCTGAGTACTTGTCCAAGGTTAAAAATTTTAAAATTTAAATAAAAGAAGCCCTTTAAACATTAGAAGTTATACGAAGGGTAATCTGTGTAAACAATATTACTAAAGATTATAATTGTTTTATTGTACAGATAGAAACGTCAGTGGGCTGACATGATGATGATGATGATGACAGATAGAAAACACGTTATACGATAACTTTTTACGAAAAAGGACTAAGGGGATGCAACTACAAGAGATGAACCTATAAAGAGGTCCGCTTGAATGAACATAGTAAGTAAGTAGTATAAAATGAGTATAGGTAAGTAAGTAGTGTCACATACAATGTGGAGCAACAACACCAAATTAGTGCATTTCTTGAACAATTTTGCAGTCAACTTTCAAATAGACAGTTTTTCATGGTCGAGGTACTGTACTAGCATACAATTCGTATCCTATAATAACGATATCTTTGTCCCACAACGTACACAATATTGCTTAACTTCGTGTAATGTTTTATACATAAATATATGCATTAAATATCTTGAATTAGGATAAAATAATGTGGCTTGTACTGAGGATGAAGTATTTCAAAAATAAGAAGACAACAAAGTACAAGCCATAATTTACTGGAGCGTTTGTCCACCACCTTCGTCACCGAGACGTCACCTAGAACGAGATGACGGCGTCGATTTAGCGATTCATATACTATGTGTGTGGACAGCCCGCCAGTCATCCCGTCGCAGAGATATCGCTTAGCTCGGAGCTGCCACTAGATCGGTCTAAGATTGTGATGGGTCGATCGAGCAATTCGTCTGAATGTTTCAAACGGGGAATGCCACATAATACACCTTTGTCCACCGCACAGACACTGAGATGTCTCAAAAAACTAGATCGGAGATCATGTTTACGTGTTTGCGATCGTTTGTCAAAACGATCACTATCACACGTGTCGTATGTACAAAACACTAAATCGGCCCCATTGTCTCATTCTCGTGTCGTCCCGGTGAATGGTGGCGGTGTGCAAACGCTCTTTCGTTATGATACGGCCCTCGGCCCGCCCGGAGCGAATCCCGATCTAGCAGCTACGCGCTCTGTGTAGCAACCGTCTACGCGCTACGGCGTAGCCCGTAGCCGCCGGCCGCCGCCGCCGTAGCCGCCGACACGTGCGCGCCTACAGAGCACACCGAGCCGCGACACGGGCGGCGCGTCTGCGATTTGTTACGCGGTAAGTCAATGTTTTTTTAATACCAACATTATTTGTATACAGGGAATTTGCTTAGCAAGTGCCTACCAAAAATTATGCCTAATG
Source organism: Conopomorpha cramerella (assembly GCA_012932125.1). NCBI lineage: Eukaryota > Metazoa > Arthropoda > Insecta > Lepidoptera > Gracillariidae > Conopomorpha > Conopomorpha cramerella. The sequence continues at coordinate 23,844 of SJJU01070839.1, read as the reverse complement.
GGAGCACACATTGTGATTAAACGGCGTAAAGTGTATTTTTTTTAATTTTTTGCAATTATTTATTTCTCAGTCTCTGGCATCCATAATACAGGGTATCTTAGTTTGGGATCGTATTCGAAATGTCACGGGGTAAATATTATTTATTTATTTAATCTTACATACTGATAAAATGGTTGAAAAATAGAAAAATAGTTGGCCGTTTTATATTTTTTTATGAAAAAATAGTCCGGCCTTTTCTGAGGAGTTTAGTAAGAAATGCCGCAACATGAAAATTATTGTATGTACGTACTACATCTGACCGGACAAACCCTGTACAGGTACATACTCAAGTTATAGGAGATTGAAAAATAAATATTTTAAAAATAGCCGATGTGCACACAAAATTTATAAAAATCAGTACAGCTGTTTTAGGGGAGTTTGGCAACAAACACCGCGATATGAGAATTTCACATGTTTGGTATTTACTATACTCATCAATAATATTTTTAATTAAGTCGAATTTTATTAAACAAATCTTAATTCTATTCTAAATAAGAAGACAATAGATTCTAAATCTTTGGCATTATAGTAATCCAATAAAGTTATTGAGTATTGAATATTAAATAGAACAGTGGTAAAAAATCATACGCAACATTTAGCACTCACATTCCAAAAGTCGTGGGACCAAAAGTCGTGGGATACGACTTTTGGAATGTGAGTGCTAACTGTAGTAGTTGGTAGTCTATCTAAACTTGAGATATTTTCGATGTGCTGTATTGTACTCTGTTTATGACCTAGACTGATTAAAACAACGATCCATCCATCCTCCTCAGTTCATCTATAACACACAAACCACGCCGTAAAGAATAGCCGATACTAAGATTAAATCAATCAAGAATAAAGCAATCGGTTGTCGGTTTTAAGTCCAGCTACAAACGTGTACAGTCAAATTCAGAAATTTCTATTCCAAACATCCGAAGGAGATTGCGTGAAGTGGAATCGATTTAGAAGAAAATATTTTTTAATAAATAATTGATAACAAAAAAAAATTGATAACATAATTGCCCTAAATGTACAAATAATTAAAGTTACGACCCTTAACGACAAGAAAGGTCACATACAATTATTAAACTAATAGTGTCCTCAATTGTGTAGTGTTTATTTGTTTAACACTGTATGGGACACGTTATTTCCGTTGATGTAATAATAATAAAGCTAATGTAACATTCTAATGGTTCAACATCCATAATTAAACTAAAGCCTTCCAGTAGTTTTTGAGTTTATTAGTTTCAAAAATCCATACAATTCTTTCCTCGTTATAATATGAGTATACGGCGTGTAAATCACCATGCAAAAAAAAATCTATTTTGTTAACATATTTTTTTTTCAATTCCCCGCATTGTCGCCATAGTGGTAGTTGTTCATTTTGTAGTCAACCCAGCCTACCTTCTAAGACCATTTGATCTGGGGTCCTTTCTTACACGCAGTAGAATATAGATTTGACGGGCCCGTTGGTGTAGTAGTCAGCATGTCTGCCTCTGCTCCGTAGGGTCGTGGGTTCGATTCCCACCGCTGGCAGGTATTTAGGTGATAAGCTTTTAAGTACTTGTTGGATGTGTCTGGGTGTTTTATTTATATAAGTATGTATTTAAAAGAAAAAAAAAGTATTTAAGTGAGTATATTTCGTTGTCTGATTTCCATAACACAAGTGCTTTAGCTACTTAACATGGGATGAAGGCAATGTGTGTGTTGTTGTAAAATATTTATTTAATATATAGACCTTGAACAAATACCTACCTATATACATACATGCCTATTTGTATATGTAATATTCATATACTTCTCGCCTGCCTCCCAGAGGGATAGGCGGAGACTACAGGTCTCAATTTGTCACTTATTATATACTATATTTTCGTACATGATCTCCGATCGGGTCAGGACATCACCAATCTGATCGATGTATGTCCTCCTGGAGCGACCTCTACTCACTGTAACTGGAACTCTAAATCTGTGTTTACATTTCTATTTTATTGTAACATTGCATATAGGTGTAAAAAGCTGTATGTTTACTGAAAAAAAAAATTATATTTTTCGTTAATCGACTTTCATCCATCTTCTCCACATCCCAAAACCACCGAAGCATGCCTTTTCAATCATGTAAGACGTAAGTACTTATATATTGTTATTATTAATTACAGATGTTATTATCCAGATGGAGTACCGCAATGAGACATTCCATACTCGCGATAGCAATCGGAGTCACGCTATGCGGATACATAACAGGTATACATATGTACATAGAATTGACCTTTCCCTTTTATTACTATAACCATTAAGCACAATTTACCTAAAACAAATATGAAACTAGAAAGATAGACGAATATGTAATGTTGGACATCGACGTCAATCCATTAAATAAAAGATAATTTATGGGCGACACTATCTGATCTATTAAATCGTTATTTCTTATACTTAAGTGAAGATACCAAAAAAATTAAACCTAATGTGTTTTATTTGCTTTTACTTGTGAAGTTAAAAAAAAAAGAAAAAACATCATCATCAGCAAATACTAGTCCACTGAAGGACATATGCCTCTTCAATTGCTGCAAGTGTTTTCGGCTTCTTGCATCCATTTTCATCTTGCGCATACCAGTCCACCTTGCCTTAGGGCGCCCTACACTCCGTTTACCGAGATGCGGTCTCCTCTCGCGGACTCGTTTACCCTAAATGGACGACCATAAGTTCTACGGTTAATATGACCGGACACTGGACATTCATCAAACAACATGCATACATCATCTTCGTATACCCAAACACAAACCACTCATATAAAGATAAACCAAATACTTAATGGCAAAGCATAGTGTTAACTCGGTAAGGATTTTTTTTTCTTGGTGTGTCCTAAAGTGATATACTGTGTGTTTCGAGTCATATCACACATAGCCTCCGAGACCTGACAAGACTCTGAGCCTCAGACCAAAAGGGCTCAGGCAGAAAGGCAACTGTTGCATTCTCTTTACATCCCAGATCAGCATGGGATAGTAACACTGGGTGTCATCGAAACTAATTGAACCTTGCTCTTGGTGAACTGTACTTACCTGCAGTGAAAAAACTGAATTTTTTCTTCGTTCACCTACCTGAACACATATTTCCATTGTTAAAATATGGATCGACAATCGATCGACCTTCGCGCCTTCATGTCGTTCCCACATACGCCAGACATATAATGATATTAAGTGTACACCTACGTATCATATCTCGTCATAAAAAACTAACATTTCACGGCGATAATAAAAAAACCATCAATCTATCACAATTTGTTTAGGCCCTTTGTGTGTACACAATTGTCACTACTTTTGTCCTTGATACATTTGTACTTATACTTGCACGAATACACTAATAGATATGCCTAAGTTTGTCTCCTTCACATTTTCACAATTCGAGGGAGACGGTATAGTTTGTGCTGAAAGAGGCTTTGTGGCCCTTATTCGAGTTCGAGATTATAAAATTAGCTGGCCCGGCAAACGGTGTTTTACTAATATACATTATTAACAATGTTTCTCTGTTACTATATTTCATGTATTATACATAAAGACCGTCTGTGGTCCAGTTGGTCGGATACTTGACTTGTAACCGGGAGGTCGCGGGTTCGAGTCCGACTACTGAACGTATACTAATGGGACTCTTTTTCAGAGCCTATGTACGCAACGCAACGCTCGTATGGTGAAGGACAACATCGTGATGAAACCCGCACACCTCAAGGTGTGTGAACCCTACAACGATCATGGGCTCACCCCCTGTCACGTTGGGTTAAATACGCTGTGTGAACCGTGGACATTTGCTTACAAAGCAAGTGCCTCTGCCTACCCCGCTTTGGGATTAAAGAAGTGAAGTGTATTTATTTAATTTTTTTTATGTATTATACATACACCCACTCGAGAATCACTCAATCTACTAAAAAAACCGCATCAAATCCGTCCCTTATTTTTAAAGATCGGATCGCAAGCATACACTAATGCAGACAGCGGTAGGCGAATTTTTATTGATATTACCTATCTACTTCCTTTTTTACAAAGAATCTTTGGTGTCTTACTCTACTAGTCAAAGATCTTCCTCGATTCTTCCCTGTATTGCGCAACCTCGCGCCTCCTTGCTTTCTGTGAGCAACGATGCGAAACCAAACGGTGACGTTTTTCGTCTATACGTTTGACTTCATCAGCCCAGTTACACATTGGTTTTGCGGTAGCAAATATTGTATTTTCAATTCGTTAGAACTCTCTCTAAACCTACTAAATGTGAATATGTTTTCATGAGCTTTTAACTAATGTGTGATATCGTAACAAAAAAATAGTATGTAATTTGTGCATGTTGTGTTCACTTCAAGAAGACCGCAACTATATCTTGTTTTTTGTATATGTTAATAATATTAAAATTGTTGTGGTAGGTTTAGTGAAACAATAAATGAAAAAGAGCTTTTAAGATTTTTCTAGTAAAATCGGTTTAGAGTCACAATAAATGTGCCCCGCGGTTAATGCACTTGGATTCTATCACAGATATTTAACTTATAATATTTAACTATTTTTGGATACCGATTTGCTACCTAGAGATGACAATTAGTCGTCGACATTTAATCACATAGATTATTATCATTCTGCTCCAACGCCCGGTTTTTAATAACATTTTTTTTTATAACTATGTGGTTATGGCAGAATAAAGTTTTCCATTCTGCTAGTAGCTGCTTATACAAAGATTAAAAGAGAAAAAATCTTATCATTTAGCGGTTGAAATAGAAAATTTCAATTCACGTGCTTGAAGGTAAAATATTTAATTTAATTGCAACCAACGGAGAAAATTCCAGAAAACGTTCATCGCTTCACAGCGTCGCCTTTATTCTGTAAACTTGCAGACAAAGGGTGTCTTCCAACAATCTTGGAATTCAAACTTCTTACAATAGCTTGGTTTGAGCTATAAATCTTCTGATAGGTTGAAACCGCGTCGAATAAATTTAAAGGGCGGGCAAACGAATCAAGTCGATAAGTAGGTACTCAAGTATAAATATGGTCTACATTTACATTCATCTTGCAATAGTACAGGCTTTCAAGATTCGCGTGTGAAGATTTAATCTAAATTATAGAAGGATCATCAAACAGGATTGTAGTCAAAAACTTGCTTATATCTTAATTAAAAAATCGATCTATGCCTAAAAGACTAAACTGATTTTTGTTAATTTTTTGAGTTGAAAAATCATCTCGTTTTACACTGCAATAAAATAGTATTGGCTAGTACCTGTCATAATAAAGATATTTGATTGAAATAGTTATCTATCATTGTATAAATCATAAGAAATACATTAAAATGAAATTGACATAAATTAAGTATTCTAGACGAAAACAGCAGCGACTAAGTAATCGGCACGAACTCAATTTCTTTTCGCTACAACAACGCAAAGGTAATAACTTTTCACGCCTTCGTTTTTCAATCGAAACAGGACTCTATTCTTATTGAAATATATAACATTATCGGTTGTGTATTTTCACTTCCCCACCTGCAGCGGGTTGTGAATTGTTAATGCACGGTGCCAGAGCGACGGACGCCTGTTAAACACTTATGTTTGAGTAACGAATGTTTGATTAGGTTTCCTTCGCTCTCTCATTCCAGGTCAATCGTTCCCATGGTGACAGTTAGGGAAGTGTCTGGAGCAATTAGTAGCATAGGCTTACACCTGTCGATCTTTGGATAGGATTCTCAGGTGTAGATTGTTATGTGGAATTTCTTATTCCTAAGTACTTAGTTTACTTATCCATTATTAATTAATATACTTACGCCTTTGTTTGTAGTACCCTAAGCTTAGATAGCTTACATGAGCATTTTAATCCCAAAGCGAAATTGGCAGAAACGCTTACCTAAGCCTAGTTTACATTTTGGAATCGTATTTACAATAACTGTCTCAACACGCTGTTTGCAACGCGGGACCCATGCACAAAGGTTGTTGAAGGTCAAGCGAATTTTTGTTTCCAATAAGCGGCACGGTTGCTAATAGCACGTGGAGGTCGATGTGGAGTGGTTGTTTACAACACTCTGGCACGGGCTATACTTTCAGGTACGACCGCTGCTGTGGCACCGTCAACGAAATCGCCGAACTACGAGGTGTCCGCTCGTCTGTGCTACTGGTGCGGTCCGCTGGGTGACCAGGTGTACATCAAGCCCCGGTCGCCGGCGTGCTCCGAGCCGCGCCAGGCTATCGTCTGCCCCGCCGGCTATAACTACTGTGCTACCATCGCCACTTCTAAACGTAAGGTGTTTTCTTTTGATGTAGGACCTTCATGATGTACAAGGTCAAATTAAAACTATTAACGAAATACAAGAAAGATACCGAATGATATTAAAGAGATAGAGTTCAAAAGGAAAAAAAATACCACTGCAAAGTGACAATCAGCTGACCGGAGAATTATTCTGCAGAGGCACATTTCTTTTTTTACATAGGGTTCTTTGGTCAAAATGGCTTGTTCTCATGGGCTGTGACTTTCTTGAATTTCGCTAGTATTTTTAAACCAACCTCCATAGGTTTGTCCAAATTTCCACCACCAATGAGAGCTGTCATTACATACATCCACTGTTTAGACCGCATCAAAAAATATTCAGTCAGTAAAAAGTTAGGACCAAATGAAAAGTTACGATTTTATTTACTTTTCTTGTATGTAGGTAGGTACGTTGCTTTTTTCCACTATAGGGATTCGGAATTACCATTTTAAGCCGCAGTCTAGTTTCATTAGACCCGACAAAGTTCATTTCAGTAGATGCGGAATACCATACAAATTAGATCAACTGATCGTGCTTTATGTATGAAGACTTTCGCTTAAATGTGTATTTCGAACACCCTTTTTTTAATCGACATTGAACGTCTAACACAACAAGAATATGAATGTCTATATAAAGTTTTCGACCCTTCTGTTTTCTTTGGATAATGTTAATTGTATATCTTACTAGCAAACCCGGCGAACTCCGTTTCGCCACCAGATGGGTTCGTTTCGTTTACCCGCTTTTCTGTTGAATTTTTTTCCTGAATTTTCTTTGCTATAAACCTCACGGAGCCCGAGACTTTTCCAACGAATGCAAAACCGTGGAAATCGGTTCGTGCGTTCTGGAGTTATAGCGTCAGGGAGGAAAACCCGACTTATTTTTATATAGTAGATTAAAACATTTGCACATAATCGCTAAACGATTAATGTCAAATCATAATAAAGTTAAAGCAGTACCTAATAATACTTATTTTAATGTCAACTATTTTCACAGCTTTAGAAATCTCCAAATACTGCGTGAAACGCTACGACGAGGAATGTTATTCATCATTCTGTAATACTACACAGAAACTAAAGGTGATATGTCCATGCAAAGGCGATCTCTGTAACTACGACATAACAGATAGAGAAAAGGAAGCTTTTAATCAAGTCGAAAGATTTAAGCGATCCTTGCCAAGACAAATTATCGCTGATAAAGAAACCCACAGAATTGTAACCACGAATACAACACCTGAAGAAAACCCATCAAGCGTTTTAATACACAAAATTGAATCAAAGAATATCAATGACATAGAAAGTACTGTTAACAACGTAGACGACTTAAACAATGAAAAAGATTTACCACCACCAATGCAAAACTTGGGTAGTTCTAGTGCACCAGTTCCTAATTCTGAAAATCAAGACACTGTCAAAACTGAAATAATGAATCCAACAATGCCATCAGAAATTGTTGCTGAGGTTACTAAACAAACACAATCGTCCATCAAACCCGAACCAATAGCACCATCAGCACCAGTAGAAACCACATCAATGCTAACCACCACAACAATGAAAGAGGATTTAAAAGAAATTAGTATTACAAAACCTACGATGAAACCTCAGGTTGAATCACTCCAACAAAGCGCTAGTTCCAAATCTAACGACGAAGAAACCGTCCCCGTAACCACCACAGGCGAGACCGAAGATATCTCTACTACAACTACTGCTGATATGCTGACAACGGTTACAGAACAAGCTACCCGCAAAATGGGGAAAAACTTTGCCCTAGCATTAGAACCTAGTGTTTTGATAATCGTTGCTGTGAATGCTTTAATTTAGTGATATTTAGACGTAGACTTTCGTACTCAGTAAATTATTTGTCATTGTATTGTATGTAACCCGGCAGTAAATTATCACTTCGATCTATGGAAAGAGACAATTTAACGACTGTTCATCTTAAATTATTACCGTTCGTTTTAGGTTTAGCTAAGCAGATCACAACTACAGCAAGAATAGTGCAGTACTTTTAAGGATCTTTTAGCACGTGGATAAACGCTGTGGCACCACATTTGAGTCAAAGGCGGAGTGGAATTCTAGTGCCAATAGATTGTAGGAATGTAGGCTTGCAACACTAAACGTCACTGTATGATGAAACGAAACAAATCTGTGAGATGTGGGTAATTAGACATTCATTCCTTCCATTTGACACCATTGAGATCAAGTTACAATATTTTCACGTATCTACAAACAAATATTATAATACTGAATTGGGCTATGCAGGCTGTAGTTCAAGGTTATATTGTGAAGTGTTTGTCAAATACGACTTGGCCTGGTTGGCTTGGAGTGGTGTCATTCTGGCTGTCTATAATGGAAGGAACGTAGCCATTTACCTCTGTAACTTTCCTATCTTTTCCCAAGCTCGAAGTGCAATATTTACTGCTGTATATTGTAGATTAGATAACATACCTAATGTATTTGATCTCTAATTATAGCTGTAAGCTACATCGTATTACATAAACGTGTTCACCCCATTTGTGATATTACAATTAATGTAGTTCATCTGATAATTAAAATCATTTAAATTACATTTGTACAAATTATTTATTTACATAATGAAATCGTAAGCTTTCGACAATTGCCGATCGCTCTGTTTTCTTTTCATGCTTTCTGAACCTTGATTGTAGGCTTCCATCATGTCTGAATCGAAAGGTTTTTTACTTCGTGAGTTTTTGGCCGTCGGTCCATAGTAATCGTATGTGGGTGGTGGTGCAATCTCGGCATTTGGCATACCAGATTTTCTTTTCTCTGGTTTCCTCGTCTCGTCTTGAGCATCATCATCATTATCACTTAATTCGTTAACTATAGGAGTGGGTTCCGGCGATGGGGCTTTAACAAAGTTCTTGTATTTCATACCTGGCTGTTTCTTCGATGAAAAGTATAAGCCTTTGTTATCCTCTGGCAATGGACCGATATCCGGTGGTGGCGGTGGTGGTACCTGAGGCCTTACTTCGGACCATGATTTAGGTTTAGAACTACCGGGTTCACTTGAAAATGATCCTTTGCTATCGAATTCTTTACTGCTGGCGTTATGGTTAACGTTTTTCGGTGGAGCAAATTCATCGATTCTCTTGGAACGTTGTTGCTCCACATATTCTTCTTGAGTCATCTCCCTAAACTTCTTCGGTCCTTCAACACCTTCTTTGCCAACGTCCCACTCTCTCACGTAGGTGTCGCGAATCTTTTGTCTCTCTTTCTCCATTTCTTCCTTCTTTTTCTTTTCCTCTTCTTTAGTTTTCTCTTCCACTTCATTTCTTTGCTGGTTGAGAAGTTGCTGGAGGCATTCGTTAAACGCTTTCTTTTGCTCTGCAATAGAGAAAATAAGGATAACTATCTAATACAGTAAGTACACTGTAAATATTATGTAGGTTTGGTATGAGTTGTCTCAAAAGGTCATCAAATCAAAATAGACATAATTCTAAAAAATCACAAAATCTAAAAGACATAATTCCAACACAGCCATATTCCAAACTCGTCTTGAAAGTGAAATGACGATCCGATGTATGTATGTTTTTCAAAAACCCAACTCGAAAATATATGTGTAGTTAGTGAAACAAAAAGATAAATCTGCAAAATTTCAGAAACCTACCTTCAGGGTCTTCAGGGGGTAGACCAGCCCTTAATCTTCTTCTAGCACGAGCTGCCGCGATTCTGGCCGCCATCATCTCGTCTCTCTTCGTTCTGCGTTCTTCTGCCTCCTTTTGTGCTTTCAAGGTCTCTTCTCGCAGCCGAATAAGCTCTTCCATCTGTTTGCTTCTCTTCGATTCGTCCGTGCTGAAGGAATAGTATCCCACGCCGTGCATACGTGCCTCTGTTTTTAACAGATAATTTTAAAATGTAGAGAATTAAAAGGAAAGCGTAACGCATTTATAATATTAAAAAGAAATTGATCTGTTTCTGCAGGAAACATAGTTCATATAGACTTGCGCAACCGCGGAATGTAACCTGAAAGTTCAATGGGGCACAAAACACAAAGCAAAACGCAGATAGTGTTGTAGCTATAGTTACCTAGAAATATATGTAGGTATCTATACCATGTTATTATGTACCAAGTTATTAAACTCTTATTAATACTGACCCGCAATTACCTACTCTTTCCCATGAGGTGTGGTCGACTGGTAGATAATACATTAGTATTAAGTCCGCCTTTTGTACATTTATTACAATAAAGTGTTAAATAAATAAATAAATAGCTCATCGTACCTACATACATTGACTCATATTATGAATCAGCGAAGGTGAGGCAATCTGTCAGGTGAATTTTAGTGACAATCTATTTAAGAATGTTGCTTGGGTCAAACCAGAGTCAGTTCATGAGTTTTCTCCCCCATTGTTTCAAAATTTTACTCCCCGGTAACACAAAGGTTACGTGTATCGAACATAGGTTGCAATACTTTGACGATAACTAAAACGTCAGTAGGACTTTTAGCAGGACATGATACACAAAATTCTTTTCAATACAGGAACAATGTGTAGAGCAGACATGTAGACTGAAGAAATAGTATACAAAGACAAGTATAACGCACTGCGATTTGTTAAAACAAGCTGAGTCGCACGAAGCGTGAAATAACAGCCAATCACAGCGCGTATTTGTGTCTTTATTTGTCGCGCGCGCTAGGCCTGCTGGAGTGTAATCACATGGTATCATACAGGGCAAGGCACCTCGTGTCCACAAATCCTACACAAATGCCACAAATACCGGGATATTCCCACCCACTTTCCCACCACTGTGATTCCTGTTAGAGCCAGGATCTACAGCGGCATCCAGAATAGACAAGAGCTCAATCAGTGACGACTGGACTAGATCCCGGGGGGCCCTAGCCTTCTGTCTTGGATCCCACATAGTTATTAAACTAAAGACGGTATAGAAATAAGAAGAAAAAATACATATATGCGCTGCATTGCAATGCATACATAGGACAAATGATGCCACAAATGATAAGGCACTACTTGGCGGAGCTGGTTTGGTTAGAGTAGCCACTACGCCCTTATAGGTAGGCTAGTTGTCAATCAGTGGACTGCCCAGAAGCACAAACTAACCGCCAAAAGCTTCTAATGAAAAACATGAACACTGTCATACCATCAAACAGCAAGTCTTGGTAATGTATGTCCCTATCTTGAGCCATCAGTTCGCGTTCCTTCTGCTCCCACTTCACTCGCAGAGACTGCAGGTAGTCATTGGTCTTCTGAACGATTAGTGGCATTTCCTTCACTTCCGCACCTTGTCCGGGTTCCTGTTACAGAGTAACACCTTCATTAATAAAAAATGTTATACATTTCTTTTTTATAGCAATGCGCACAATAATACGCTCGTAATACCCGTTTTAAAATAATATTAAATGTTTAACATGGGTATCATGACCACGGCACATCTAACTGTGTTGTCTCGTCGTTAAGAATAATGGTTGCTATATTGGAGCGGCCTATGTCCAGCAGTGGACAAGTATGGGCTGATGATGATGATGATGATATGGGATGCGACAAAAACACCCCATCCTGGATCCCATCCCCATTGTGAGAGCCAAACACCCACCCTTGTATGAAGTGGACCAGGCTGTTCCAGAGCCGTGGGAATAATGCACTTGCACCGAAACCCTGGTCACCATAAGGTTTTAGTAGGTGAAAGTGTGGTGATTAACACATAGTATGTTTAGCACTTGTGCCAGTTCAGCAAAATATTTCACTTTGGAATGCAGGTACAATAGCCCTTTGTACCTGCGTCCAAAGTACTTTGTAATGTAGGTCACAAACCTGGTCTAACTCTGGTGGTAAGTCTTCTCCTCTTTCCTTTGCCATAGCCCGCATCAGTTCAAGGTCTCGTTTCTTATAAAGATCTACATCTGATTTCAAGCACTTTCGGGTTCTACCCAGGCAGTCTGTAAATTCCACCCTGAAAGCATAATTATGAATTATTATTGTGAATGATCAAATTATACTAACCATTCATAGGCTAGCATTGGTGATAATTGCATAACCATTTACCAAAGTAATGCTGGGTGCAGATACCTATTGGATTTGTGTGGGTGACTGTTTTAGACAGGGATTAATTATGACCACCTTTGGGAGGTTCATTAGCCTAATAGTACCTTTTTTCGGAAATCCATAATAGATATAGATCCAACCTAGTCTAGACTAGACTAGGTTGTGTTGGGCTCTCACCGACTAAAACCCCTCCAGTGGTGATATGTGCTTACATAATATGTTTTTAAACTTAACACATAAGCTTTTATGTGTTAAGTTTCATTAAATTCAGATCAGTAATTTCGCTTGAAAAGTACCAAACATCCATATATGAAAACAAACAATTCCATTAATAACATTAGTATGTTTTATACATACCAATCACTGTCCTCATCTTCATTATAAACAGTGGGTTCTACTATTTCTGGTTCCGGAGTCGACTCCTTTTTAGCTTCACTCTGCTTTTTAGCGTTAAAATCTACAAGAAACCTTCCAGCCATAGCTGATGACCCAGCACCATCGGACAGATGTTCATACAGCTCAGCTTTCTTTTCCAATGCTGACCTACAAAATTAATTTATTGTTTTATTATGGACAAAAAAAGGCTATTCTCGAAGACTAACCTGCATGTTGCATCTACATATACAAGACTAATACTTGAGAGCCAATACTGCCATAATATGATGAAAAGACTAATACACATACACGACATAATAAACACTATGTGTTTACAATAAATACCAACACTTAGGTATCATAATTCTTTGCAAAATACACAGGAATTACAAATAATGTTAATGTGTGGTTCCTGCATAAGATTCAAAGTGGAAACAATAATACAAATCAATACTTCGGGGTAGAAAGTTTGTAAAAGCTACTTTTGGTCAAATTGAGTTATGAATGCTGGCTTATGCATAATTTTCCGCTCTATCGATTGGTCTATATAACGGTAAGTTGATATGGTTTATATGACCTTTCTACCTCGAGGTATTGATATAAGTAGGTAACCTTATTTTTTTATTTTCCTCTAGGTCCTTTACATCTTTTTGCACAAAATTGTCTTTAAGAGTTTTCTTCTCAGATTTAGCTTCATTTCTCTCCTCTCTGGATTTTGGACACTTGTAATTCTCAACTTTGTGCTGTGGTAACAACTTTTTTTCTTTGACCTCATCTTGTTTCTTGAGCAATTCTGCCTTTAAACTGAATAACTAAAAGAAAAAGACAAAAAGAAGTACATAAAATGAATAAGATAAAATGCTTTGATGTTATCATATGATATTTCAAGTTAAGTATAAATTCGTATGTGCAGTTGAAATAGTACAAACCGTAGATTTATTGAAAAGTATTTTCTTAGAACTATTCTCATTCATGTCTTTTCAGTAAAAACGATATAAATGTACGCAGTAATCTGTTCTAACAAAATTCCTGTGAAATATTTTGGAAATTTAGAAATAAACACAACAAAGCAAATTCAGCAACGCAAAGCACATGACAGTGACAGATGGTGACAGTCTACTTTTTTATACTGTTTTTGAGCTCTGGCTTTTGGCCTATTGGCCTAAGAAAAGTTTTCTGCGCTGAAATAACACCATACCTAAAGCCTCCAATATTTAGTTTACCCTACAAGAGTTACTATCTATAACTATTTTTTCAATATTTAATGATATGATATGAACGAAACGATCGAGTAGAAGATACATACACGATTTACACTACCTTATCATACAATATTGCCTTATCATTATGATTTTGAAACTCGGAGAAACCAGAGCTATGGCTGAAATAAACCAACATAACTAAAAATAAACATAGTATTTTCTTTTTATATCTATAGAGTAGATGTTGGTCATCTTAATCCATAACTACGATGTATTGATAGTGTACGGCAGACTTTATTACATACATAAGCGTGAAGTTAGTCACAAAGAAATACCTATAATACCCAATGCTACCAACTAAATACGTGTGAAAAACATATTTTTGGACTGTCTATGCTGCCAAAGAGTAGCTGGCTGAGGTAGCTGTTCAACATTTTTGTAGTCTTCTGCTGTGTCTGTGTCATGGCTGACAAAATCTAATAAGAATTTGCCAATTTCATGGCCATTTACTGTTAACCAACATTGTTCAATCACTCAGCCAGTAACAATTAATTTTATTTTCTATCACAAGGATTCGTATTGTACGTGAAAGAAGGCTAAATTTAGGTCATCATAATACGTAAAAGCTGTATCATCTAGCGAGCACATCACCTTATTTCTGTGTTTAGAGTTTAGTGGTGTATTGAACGTGAAATCAAAATGTCAACTCCAGCAAGAAGACGTCTGATGAGAGATTTCAAACGGTATGCATTATTATTTATTATCTTGTTGGTGATAATATGCTCACTGTAGCAATGTTCTCAACCTCATTGAGGATTGTCAAAACAAAATCCAGCTAGCTGAATCATCAAAATTACATCACTCTTGCTTTAATCGATTGATTTAGTTTGTGCCAAATTCACCATCACTCGGGCTATCTAACGGGAGTTGTTCTTTGTTCTTGTTTGACTCATCAGACAGAAACCATAACAAAAGTAGAACAAGCTACGTCATGGCCCGCATTCGCCGTATTTCTATACAAAAGCCACATGAACCTTTACTCGCAAAATGTAAACAAAAATCCAATAAATACTGGTATAGTTTAACAAGAAGTTGTTATGACTGGGTACATTTTTGAGGTCAACAATTTTCTTTGTCTTTCAGTTTGCAGGAAGACCCACCTACAGGAGTCTCTGGTGCCCCAACTGATAACAATATCATGATATGGAATGCTGTGATTTTTGGGCCTCATGACACACCATTTGAAGACGGCACCTTTAAATTAACTATAGAATTCACAGAAGAATATCCAAACAAACCGCCCACGGTGCGATTTGTTTCTAAGATGTTCCATCCAAATGTATATGCCGATGGTGGAATATGCTTAGATATTTTGCAAAATAGATGGAGCCCTACATATGATGTATCAGCTATTTTAACTTCAATACAGGTATGGACAAAAATGTATTATTATTAGTGTAAATATGTAATTGTAGCTTGTTATTTTTAGTCATAAATGTGTATAGTTCGAGCACTTCATGAGTGCGTGCGGGCCTTAGTGTATGTGTGTTGGTTTTGTACATTTGAACTACCCACTAGTGTGTTCATATACAACTCACACATCTGGGGCCTGCGCGTGTTCATGGAATGCACAAACTATAATAAAAATATGGGTAATGGATATATCTAATAATAGTTTCACACATTACTCATGGCTAAGAAAGACTTGTGTGTGAAGTGTGATTGTATTAACAACTTTTATCATTATATTATTTATTAGTGTATCATTTCATGTTATTAAGGCAGTATCACTGTCTAACCTAGGGCTAAGCAGACATGTAAACTGACAGTAAACTAAACTACTTAAGACACATTATTTCCACACCCTACTCTGTTTTCTATGAGCAAAATACTTTCCAATGCCTTTAACAGGCAGATGGTTTGTCTTAAATTAATTGATTTTAGACTTTATTTTAACAGACTAAGGTTCAAATTTAGGTGGGATCTATATTCCCTCTGCCTGGTTAAGGGTTAAATGTCTTGCTTGCCAAACAATACTTTAAAATGTGTAAATAATATCATAATGGTTATTCCACACACACACAGCTCCATTTATCACATTCCTGGCCTTTCACCTGTTCCTCAGAGAGAGATGTATTTCTTCTCTCTCTCATCCAGTCAAAGACTGCCATTAGTGAAACAATTTTTTATTGTTAGAAAACAAAATATTTATTTGTGAAAATGCATATTTTGTTGAATGTGCTGACCAAAAAAACTAACTGGCTTAATCATTTCTTAGGGATTGATGTTTGAAAAGTTATAAAATAGTTAATATTTTTATTTATTTATTTATTTATATTTCCATAAATACCTAACTTGACAGGTTGAACCTAATTCGTCAGGTACACACGCAAACTACTTATATAAGTATACACAAAAAATATAACAAACATAAACAACTTAGACTACTAACCTAAACATATGCAATTTAATCATAATAATATTATGATTATATTATAACTAAAATAATAAAACAATGAACTGCACTAACAAAATCTCCAATACTTGATAAAAGGAAGCCTATCCCAGCAGAGGTCGCCAGGTATGTACACGTTATACATATGACACTACCCGCATCGCTACTTTTGTGAACTCACTGACAGAGCAATCGAACAAGTCAATATTCTCGGCAACTGTGTTAAGCGTACGCAAGCCGCGTGTTAGAGGCGCCCTAGCTAGCAGCTGGGTCCGAGCGGTCGGCTCGCGCAGAAGCTTCGGCCGCCGCCTCCTAAGCACGTAATTGTCTGGAACGCACAGACCTAACGACGCCAAGATGGTCGGGCTATAATGTATACCCCTTAAAACTTTCCATAAGTACAAGGCTATGGCAAACTCCCTCCTCGTTTCTAACTTGTTATATCCCACCATCCCTAATACAAAGAGGGTGGGATACATCAGAGGATAGAACGGATAAATACCAAATAGCCTTTTATATAAATACCTCGTGAACTTGTTCTGAATACGTTCCAGCAACATAACATACTTTGCTTCATGAGGTGCCCATATGACCGAATTAAATTCTAACTGGCTACGCACCAAAGCATTGTACAATGAGGTTACCGCTGTCGTATTCGAGAAACCACCCATCGTTCTCAACACAAATCCTAGGTTTCTGAAGGCTTTCTTACCGATTTTAACAATATGCGTCCTAAAATTAAGGTCCTTTGTTATTATCACCCCTAAATCCCGTACTTCTGTCACTCTTTTGAGCTGCGCCTCCCCAATCTTATAGTCATGGTGGACCGGAGTTTTAGCCCGAGTGCATGACATCACCACGCATTTTGCTATGTTAAATCTCAGGCCGTTCTGTACACTCCACTCAAAAATTCGGTCTATTTCCCTCTGTAGTACTTCACAGTCGCTGTGTCTTTCAATCCTAATGTATACTTTTAAATCGTCAGCGAATAGTAGACATTTCGCTTCTTTTACTACTCTTGGTAGGTCATTTACCATAAGGAGAAATTCCAACGGACCAAGATTACTCCCTTGACTCACTCCAGACCTAGTGTAGTATGTTTCAGAAGTACAGCTGGCCCAGTCTACGTATTGCCGACGATCCCTCATGTAGCTGCTAAAGAATGAGAGCAGATGTGGCGTGAACCCCATGCATGCCATTTTGCGGAGAAGGACATCATTCTCCACAGTGTCAAACGCCTTCCGAAAATCGAAATAGGCAATATCCACCTGAATCCCCTGGTCTACAGCTGGTATGACTTCAGACATGAAAGACAACAGGTTGCTTGTCGTACTACAATCTGGTCGGAATCCATGCTGAACGTCATGTAGTTGTGGGTTGACTTGGCGCAGCACTATATCATGAACTGCTGCTTCAAAAACTTTAGCCGGCGTTGATAGCACAGCCACTGGCCGATAGTCCTCCACACATTTTCCTGACCCCCCTTTTTTTACTGGTACTACCCTTGTTGTCCTCCACCTCTCTGGATATTGGGCTGATTTTAGACACGTGTTAAATATATGAAGCAGTGGCGCGGCCAACACCTGTCTACAGTCACGTATCAGATACACAGGTATCCCATCTGGACCCGCTGACCTCTTAGGCTTCAACCGTGTCAGTGCCTTTTCCACATCCTCCAGTTTAAGTTCCAATACTTGGACCCTCGCTGCCGCATTATCCAGCTCATATCCTTGCATGGCTGCCTGTACGTCCAGAATGGGAGGATCCGTGCTGTAAACAGACTGAAAGAACCTGGCGAATTCCGCGGCTGCGTCACTTTCCGATAACGTCTTCCCCTCACTTATTATGTCACATCGTCCTATAGCACCTTTCTTCGACTTAACAAACTGCCAAAATAATTTAGGGTCCTCTTTTAACTGTAACTCAATATTTCTACAGTATCTCTGTTCTGCCTGCTGAGTCATCGATTTTAGGTTTGCCCTACACTTAGAAAAAGATTCATAATCAGCCCTAGATTTACTACGTTTATATTTTTTATGTAGTGCCGATTTTAATTTAATAGTCCTAACTATGTCAGAGGTGTACCAAATGGGATAGGCAAGCTCGTGTGGACCTTTTTTCTTTACTTTCCGTGGGACAAAGGTATCCAGTAAGCTATTGATTGTATCGTAAAAAAAGTCCAACGACTCCTCAACTGTATCCAACGCTAATAACCCCGACCAGTCTATCGATGCCATAGCATTGTATAAGTTTGCGAAGTCCGCTTTATAAAAGTTCCAAACCGGTTCCTTGTCGCTGTGACCGCAGCGATCACGCGCCGTCTCCGCCGCCGTCGACGACTCGAATATTTTGTTTACCGCGTGTGGTGATCTTTTTGGTACAGTCACGGTTACGTCTAGCGGCGGGTGATAATTGTCAATTGGTACTAATGGCCACTTTGACTCCACTACACTAACGCATTCACTCAACGACTCTGAAACTAATACCAAATCCAATTGCCGATTATTAACATTACCTACCCGATTGCTCTGCGTGAATCCACCAAAAGTTTTGACGTATTCAAAATATTCGACAACACTAGCCGTAGCTGAGTGTAAATTAAAATCCCCAAGTATTATCGTCTTATCATACCGAACACTAACATCTTCCAATATCTTAAATAACAACATATAATCTGTTTCCCTACTTCCCGGTGGAATATACAACACACACAATAAAAACAAAAACCTATTTTTCTTGTACACCGTTGCACAAACTAACTCAAATGTACATATATCAATGTTCACATTGTCCGGTATAGATACTTTCCGCAGTTCGTAGCGATGTGTGGCCATGAGAAGGGCGCCTCCTTGCTTGCGGCCGTCCGACCTATCACTCCGTAAGATGTTAAAACCGGGTGGTACAAATTCTGCATCGTGAATCGAGTCATTCAATCCTGTTTCCGTTATGGCAAAAATATTTCCACTTGACGACAATGTACTGTGTCTAAACTCGTACAATTTTGTACGAAGTCCACGAACATTTTGATAAAAAATATCAATCGGCGGCGTTCCGGGTGTATTTTCTATCTCCTTCGCGGCGAAACCACACCCATTCTGCATACTCGGTATTTACCGGCCATATTTCCGGCTGGGTCAGTTTTTCATATGCACTATGCGGTACTCCAACTATAAACGACGCATAATCTCGCTCACTTCTATGCTTTATTTTGTCTATTTTGACCGGAATTTCCGAACCACATACTTCCTTTACGAATGCCTCCATTTGTTCCACTGTAGTTTCTTTCAAAAGCCTCCATACGTGTAAATGTTTTTTTCTTTCGGTGGCTTGTAACGTAGATAGCAGTACCCCCTCCTCTTTGAACTTCCGGTAACTGTCGTTTTTTCTTCTTCACAACAGTCCACTTTCCGTTGTCAGATTCATTTATAACCTCCACGACCTGGGTTTCGTGTTGTTCCTTTTCAATGTTGTCACCTGTTAGCCCTGCCGCCGGTTTCGTGGCCCCACCCTGTTGAGTCGATTGAGGCACAGTCGGTTTAACTACCTTCATACTCGCTTTTTTACCAACCGAAGTGGCATACGTTGGTTGCGGTTGAAAGATAACATTACTCTGACTATTTTCCTTTATAATATAACTCCAGAGCTGGCTATTTTGGTCCAGAAGTAACTGGAGTTTTACCCCCATATTCTTCATATCGATTTCAGATTGCTTTAATTTCGATTGTAAGCATTCCACAGTTTCCTTATGTTGCTGCATATTTCTGTTAATTTCTTCTTTCAGCATACATACTTCCTCTAATATAATTTTTAAAAGAGATGATTCGCCATCGTCTTCGCCCTTACGTAACCTGCTGCCCCTCTGCATGGTGACATTCTGCATTGAGGTGTATGTCTTATTTAGTCCCGGTGTGTCTCCACGCACAGGTGTCTCCGCGTTTATCCTCTTTTTTGTAGAACATTCACATTCCGGACAAATCCAACAATTTTTATGTTTTTCATCGTACGTTTCAAACACGTCCAAAGGAATATTCGCACACTTTAAATCAAATGTTTTCAGGCACTTCTCTACCGAACACTGCATATAGCACAGATTGGAAATAAGTCCGTGACAACCGTTACAGTTAGTCGCCATTTGACGCAATTATCTCGACCCGACGTTTATCCGTAACCATACACACGTCCGTTCGGTACACGCGCGCACTCTTTAAAATAATATGCAGTCGTACAGCACAAAAATACACGCTTCCACTTGAGATATGATATGCGCTTCCTCTGTTTTTACGTCGGTCAAAAATAGGTATAAGTATGTGGATTTACACGGTTTTTATGCGATAGAGGGTAGGCACACAAAATTAATTCAGCTTTAGCTACAGCATACAATAAATCTGGCTCTAGAATGTTTGGTCATAGATTACACCGGGCATTCGGTACTTGAATATTAATTTACGTTAGGCAGGGGTATTCCAAATTTCGCTTAATTGTACTGATAAGGTTCTTTTCCTCTAAGGTTTCTCGAGATCTGTAAAACTGATAACATAGGATCTTCGTATAACATAATCAAACTTTGTTTATTTCACGGAACGTTTCATATGTATATTTCACTCACTAGGTATTCATCGAAAATTTTAGGCCAATCTTGTTTTTTTTAAGCATTTGGCATAAGCAATTATAGCTAGCTCTTTTTATTTAAAAAGTGGGTTCTTCTGGTGATTCCTAAGGCCTGCAAAATATACGTAAGGCGGCGAAACTAGACCGCTGATCGCTGCTTAGCATCAAGTAGGATGGTGGTCAAACGCTTGTAAAATAAAAAAACTGTCACGTTGAATTATTATATACATATTCAGCAGTCTTTCCGTGAAGAAGTAGTAATGTACATGCCTAAGCGGCACATCTCTTAATAATATATAATGAGTGTAAAAGGACCCCTAGCAATGGACTTAGATACGTTGTGGACAATACGGGGAAACGAAAGAAAATTTCGTCGCCATAGTAAAAGTTGTACATATTGACGAGCCCAACAACGTCTCTAAGCAAAGGTCTTAGAGACGTTGTTGGGCGCTGGTATTTTTACATTCAGTATTGGCAAAAGAACGTTTCCTAGTCAGCTAGTTTCTAATAATTGTGTTATTTTTTGCTGAATCTTCTACAATAATACACATTAAGTACATAGCTAGATTTGTATGAGTGTATGTGTGTTATGTGTATAAATTAAAGGAGGTATGTACAGTTAGGTACGTGCATAAAACGCCCACAAAACTATAGTATAGTAAAAGTTTAAACTGGGGTTATTAAGGCGCGAAATTAACCAAAGATATGCAAACTTTTACTATAGTAAAGTAGAAAACTAACTGTAGTATAAGTTAGCTGCGACTCGCGCACTAACATAATATCAGTGCGCGTTTCTTTAAAAAGTGATTCACCTACTACAACTATATTGTTAACCTCCTACATCATCATCAGACTATATTTGTCCACGGGTGGACATAGGCCTCTCCAATTGCACGCCACTGTTTTCGGCTTCTCGCAACCAGCTTGTGCCAGTCCTCTTGCGCATATCATCAGTTCACCTTGCCTGAGGGCGTCCTAAAATCCGTTTACCGAGACGCGGTCCACTCCAAAACTCGTTCGCCCCAACGGTCATCGGTTCTACTGCTAATACACATAATTCTACATTTATAATAACGTAGGTTACCTAAAACTTACATTTGTAACGTATTGCAATGAAGAGTATATTCATCTTCATATAAAAGTACTAGCTGACCTGGCAAACGTTGTTTTACCAATATACTTTATAGCTTATATGTTATTCTAGTTTATAAGCTACAATGCTGCCAAGTTTCATCAAAATCAGTCCAGTCCTTTTTTGCGTTAAAGAAGGACAAACATCCATACATCCATCCAAACTTTCGCATTTGTAATATTAGTAGGACCTTAAATATTTATTCAACTTACTAGATTAGGTTTCAGTGCATCAACCGGCATCCAAATTCAACTAACGACGGACTGACAACTCCATTTAGTATGCCGAATGTGTAGCGGCTGGAACGAGAGCGGCGGCGGCGGCGGATCACTGCAGATGTTGCCTCAATTAATGATACGTGAAACGTGATAGGTTCCTTGTACAGTCGTTTGAAATTTCCATATTGCTAAGGTTCTTAGGTCTGTAGTCTGTAGGTTGTATGTTCAAGACCTGGTGTACCTACTTTTAGCCGTGTGGTGACGGCGAATAGAATACATGTGTCACCACCCCAGCCCAACTTTTCCCGTCATGGGGTCGTAAGAGGCGACCGAGGGAGCTCTCCAGAGAACGGGCAGCAGCGCTCTCTGTGAGTTAAACCACAACACCACTGCGATCGCCAAACCGCCTGCCAAGCGTGGCGATTACTGGCATTTCACCCCAAATGACGGATCTCATTGGGGAAGGCCCTCGTCCAGCAGTGGACGTTATGTGGCTGATGATGATGTACCTACTTACTACTTGTACGTGTATATCCATCTAGTCATACACACGTATGACAACTGAGAATAAACATTTTGCTAGTTCTACATCAATGCTAGGAAGCCCTCATGGACACCTCGCCGTTGTGGAGACGGTGACGGTGTAGTGTTAGACTCCTACTGACTAAATATCTCAACTCGCTTTCAGCTATCGCTGATGCTGGGCGGGTCCTGGACACCCAAAGGACATTCTTCAGGTCCCACCCAACGCGCGTCCAGCCCCTGTAGGCTCCACCTCGGATTGGACGATGATTGGTCAACTCCAGTATGTTCCTATTTTACGACGACATGTAGAACCGCCGTCAACCTCAGGCCCGTTTGTTCAGGTGTCGGGAACCCCACTCCAACATCTACGGCCCCGATGACCCCTTTTAGGATGCCTCGTACGCCAGGCAAGGGATACCGTAGTCCAATTCTTCTAAGGGCCCGGAACTATAGGGCGAAATGCTACCTGGAAGAATAATCTTTAGTCGACAAGAACTTTTAAAGATGCTCGCTCACACACACCCTGGTGGTGTTTGTGGATATAACGTCATTTCTCTATAGGCCCGCGCGAGCGATGGATCGCTAGTAATCTCTCTTCATCGCCCACGCCCTTACCGTCGAGCGACACAACTATTAGAACTATAATATTGTATAGTTTTACTCGATAAATCAAGCAGCTCCAAAATACTGGAATGTACTGCCATTGCAGGGACAGTATTCTGGAGCTTTATTACCGCTCCATGGCGTTTATGTTGACTGTGTCATAAGGTGCAAAGCATTGTTTCCTTCATGGTGCTTGACGGATCTCATTGAAGTTGTCTTGTTAGTTGGGTGAATGCTGCCTCTGGCTAGACGCCACGGATCATCGTTTCAAGATTCTGCAATCAAACCAATTCCCTGTCCTTTATTGTCTGTAGCGTATTGCAAGACTGTTCAAGTTCCCTTACGTAGTGCTTTCTGAAGTCCTCCACGCTTGCACGAGCTTTTCCCGTGTCTCTCTTTACCGACCTCGGTGCTACCATTCATATTTTCC